>APFE030870266.1:0-35514 GCA_000404065.3 Pinus taeda | reverse complement strand
GAGAGATTCAAAGGAAATCAGTGTACCGAAAGGAAATCCAGGGTAACTGCAATTGTGGGTCTTGTCATCAACGCTGGAGATAAATATGTTTAAAATTTGAATGAACCTTAGGAAAGATCAACAATCAGGCAGAAGCACATGCCATTCTTAAAGGGATTGAATTGGCTCTTGATAAGAGTGTTCACAGTATCTAATGCATGGCAACTAAGCAACAATAATTATGTTTTTTGGAATAGAGATTATACCGACTCCATAAATTTAAAATTTCAGTAGGTCATGTGCTATATACGGGTTAAGGAGGGTTTTGATTCAATATTCTTTTCACATATTACAAGAAATTTACATTCAGAGGTACACAATCTAGACAATTCAACAGCTACAATGGACACCAGCACCCTACAAATATATCACTATTATCAACACATTCTCCTCTCCCGATAGCTCTGCACTCCTTATATCCCTGTTCCCCAAGCAACTAGGAAGAAAAGTTTCAAAAGTGCATAGAAATCTGTTTGCAGAATCAAATATTCCAACTTAGCACAATTCCTACACATCCCTTGGAAGTACAAAGGTTGTCTCCAACACAAATGGCAGACCACCAAAGAAATGGACTCTCCTATAATTGTGATGAAAAATATGCTCCAGGTCATAGGTGTAAAAAACAGAAATTGTTCCAAATTGATATGCCCACTCAAGACCTGACCGAAGACATAACTACTGAGAGACACTGGAGTTACAGGTTGAAAACACCAACACTCCGACTCAAGCAGATATCGAACCTATTTCTTCATGAAGAACGGTCAATCTCTCTGCATGCATTATCGGGCATTTCAACTCTAACAAAACCCTGATAAGGAAACTCTAACAAAACCCTGATAAAATTCTAACAAAACCCTGACAAGGATTTAATCCTATAAAGTTTGCTAGTAAAAGCTGAGCGATATTAAAAGGAAATAAAAGAGTAGAAGCTTTGTTCATAAAACAGTAAACCCTACCCATTTTTGGACTATATAAACTCATCAGCTGTAAAAACAAAATAACCTTCAAATAGAGATGCACCGTCACAAGTGAAAACGATCTCAAAAACTTAGCACTATGCAAGGTTTTACAGCATAAGGAAATCATAATATTCTACAATGAGTAAATCAAGAATAGTAGCATTCAAACAGTATCCAGAGAAGTCAATTTAAATAATAGAGAATGCAACTTGTGTGTAAAATTCGGAATAAGACTTTCATAGAAGGAAACAAGCTAACAGTTATGACTTCAAGAAACCATAAATAAATTAACAGTATAACTGTGATTAAGGTCGTAAAATGTCCACGGCTTCCATACAAAGTCCATACAAATGTCCACGGCTTCCATACAACACTGTAGCCCAAGTCAATTTAAATAATAGAGAATGCAACTTGTGTGTAAAATTCAGAATAAGACTTTCATAGAAGGAAACAAGATAACAGTTATGACTTCAAGAAACCATAAATAAATTAACAATATAACTGTGATTAAGGTCGTAAAATGTCCACGGCTTCCATACAACACTGTAGCCCAAGTCAATTTAAATAATAGAGAATGCAACTTGTGTGTAAAATTCGGAATAAGACTTTCATAGAAGGAAACAAGATAACAGTTATGACTTCAAGAAACCATAAATAAATTAACAGTATAACTGTGATTAAGGTCGTAAAATGTCCACGGCTTCCATACAAAGTCCATACAAATGTCCACGGCTTCCATACAACACTGTAGCCCAGAGAGCAACCTGAGTAGCAAGTCTGCGAAGAAGCTTCGTAAGGGTTTAGTGAGGCTTTAGAAGAGCCTTCCCCTCCGAGCAGTCGAATATAAAACAAACAATAGCACGAAGCAGAGCACTCAGAACTCTATGAAAGAAAAGAGAAACCCTCATATGCCAAATGAAAAAGATAAAATAGCAGGGACAATAAAAATGCAGCGTTTTTATCTATAAAGAAAACACAGTAACAAGGCAATTGAGAGCAGCTACAGAGAGTTTCGAAAGTTGGTCTGGGCTCATTTCCGCGATGTTCCATTTTCCCTTTGTCTTTCTGCTCGGGGCCGGCTATGCAAGTCAAGGGAGAGCAGCTACAGAGCGTTTTGAGGGCTAAAACAGGCTAAAACATGCTAAAACAGCCAAAACAGACAGAATGCCATAGAATGCCTAAAACCCTAAACCCTAAAACAGCAAAAATGCCATAGAATGCCTAAAACCCCAAACCCTCAAAAAATTGCTCAAAATACTGCCATAAAATGCCATAGAAAGTTCACAAAATATCCTGTTAGAGATGCTTGTGTTGAAAAACATAGAGTAAAGCTGGTAGGATTTAAAATCCTACCTGTTACAAGCCATGGATGGTCGCCGACCTCCCCCACCTTCCCCACAGCTCGCCAGACCTTCTCCACACCTGCAACGTCCTTTTCCACACCTGCAACAGGAAGAAAAAAGCCATTAGAAGCCATTAGAGATCACAAAAACAACAAAAACAGCAGAGCTAAACCCTAAAAATGCTATGTTACCTCAAGCTCAGTGGAATGGCGACCAACTCCTCCCCAAACAACAAAATCGCCGAATAAGACCACCACCAGAGAAATGCTAAACAACTGGCATTCCATGTTAAACAACTTGCATTCCAGAACGACCAAGAAATCCAGGCGGAAAAGCACAAGAAAAGCAGAACCGCTGTCCCAGCCAGAAACCCAGAAACTCCATCAAACCTTCGCACCAGCACACGAATAAACGACTCTGCGCGCAACAATACAAACCCTGTCAACCGAACACAGCATTCCCCCAACACACGTTCTAACCACCATGCGCGCAGGTTACAGGGCCGTCCCGCGCCATCTTCGGCGGGGGGCTTCGCCCAACTACCGGCCCCGAGCAGAAAGACAAAGGGAAAATGGAACATCGTCGAAATGAGCCCAGACCAACCATGTAAAAGGCGCGAAGTTCGTGTTTTAATGTTGGAGGTGATAGCCCACACGGCCAGCTCCACGGTGGACAGGTGTCGTACCGGAGCCATGTGGGTTGACGCGTGGTATTACGACGTGGCGGGGAGGGCGCACATGTATTGGCGACCCTCCCCTATGACTGTGTAGGGTAGACTACACAGATTAAAATAGAGAATTAGTAGTTGATGGATTAAAACATAGAATCGACGGCTATACAGGATTGTTTGTATGTAATTGTCAATTCAATAATTGTATACAGGATTGTTAGTATGTAATTGTCAATTCAATAATGGGTGGATGATTGGTGTTGTTTAAATATTATATAATTTGGAGTTTTTTTGGTGTTGTTTAAATATTATATAATTTGGAGTTTTTAGTTAAATTTGATGAAACATTTTTTTTATAGAATTGTGATATGTTGTTGTTTAAAATGAGTTGTTATTTTTTATATATAGATTTAGCACTGTGAAAAACATATAAGCAATTAAATTATGGAGAATTCACAACTCAAATTTGTGATTCTAACAAATTTATATCAAATTTTAAATAAATTCAACAAAAAAATATTACGAAAAAAACTTTAAAAATATAACAAATACACTAAGGCAATTAATTTAGCTATAGATGTATAAACCCCCATTAAAATTCAAATGTGGATGTACTAACGGCTATTGACATGGAGAATGAGGTGACATAGATCATCTGGATTGTTTATCAAATATTATATGGAATTTCAATTAAACTTCATTTTTCTTTTTGCTAAGTCGTGTGAATCCTAAGATGACTTCATGTTTAACTTTGGCTTGAGAAATTGTGACCCAAAGGCATCTACGCTATCAAAATTACCCTGAACCCAGCCTAGGCCACACTAGCTCTTAACATGGCTGGATTTTTGCCCACATAGTTTCAAACCGGTGACTTTCACATTACGAAGTGCCTTAACAATACATTCCATCACCATCTATTCTACACCCCATGAGCCAATTGAACATCAATTGAGTTGTATAACCATTTAAATTAATTTGTTGCACAAATAGGGTACTGACAATGGTAGAGTGCGAAGAGTATAATGGATATTGTATGGAAAAAATGGTATGGACTACATGGAATTCTGTAGTTATATGGCTAACATATATGGAAATAATTATGAATTCAGGGCACGTGGACAATACAACACAGATGGATGGTGTCGAGCAGTGCTGGAATTTGACGAGCTATAGTATGTATTTTTTGCTACATCTCATATTTGACACATATGTTTAAAAATTACACGTCAATAATTACTTGTTATAAAATATGCAATGTGTCATATTAACTCTTGAATTCCTACAGGACGTGTCATTAATTCTAGTATGTGATCTTGGGAGTCATAGGCCTACATGCTAACCTAGAACTGAGTGTAAATTTCAATGCAAAGTGCACTCTACTAGACTCAAGACTCGAGAGCATTTATGCCCTTACTAAGAACCAATGTGCTCGTACAAGTGACAAATATCCAAGCTATAACTTGTAGTAACAGTGGCAGATATATGATCTATCTGTCACTGGTACAAGCACACTAGTACAACTCATTGCTTTGTGATTTCTTAAACAATGAGAGGAAGGAGGAATGACAATTGAATATGGTTTGTGCTCAGATAAGCTAGGAATGAAGGAGAAAAGGGACGGTTCAACATATATCTTTACTCGACGTAAATTTGGACACGGTTGGACAAATATGTATCCATCCTATCTTACTAGATGGTGAGAGTTGGAGAACAGGGAACTTCTCTTTTTCATGCAAATATTCATTTCTTGAGATTGATATGATTTCATTGTGTTTCATATTATATTATAAATTGATGCAATATTTTGGTTTCCTATGATTAATATGATTTGAAAGGTTATAAGCTCGTCAAATTCCAGGCTTGTTTGGAAGCTTTGATGTCAGTTGGTTGTTGTCCTAGTGTGTGCAAAGAGTTCATTATAACCTTTCTTTAACTTTTTTTAATGAAAATTTTGACTATTTTGTGAAGAAATCCGAAAATTTTACAGTTTTGAGTTGTACATAACTTATGATTTTTTCCCTACTTTTTATGGACGGGTATAGTTTTATATATGGTATTTTCGGGCATTCTTGAGTTTGTTCTTAGATTTCACCTATTTCTATCATATAGGTGGATACATACTCACAAATATCTCAAAAACAAAAATCCAAGCCACAATTGGAGAAATGTATGGATGGACAAAAACGCAAACTTCCAAGTCTCAAAATGATTTAGAAACAAGCACAAAAACCCATAATACTCAATTGGAACAACAATTGCATGAAAACTTAGGAAGCTTTTAACATGATGATCTAGATGAAGAAAAAAATGAAGTTGAAAAAGAGGCTAGTAATCAAAAGAAAATCGAAGCACAAACAAAAAGAAATTTTCATATGGAATGGTTAGATAAGTTTGATTGGTTCAACTATGTGATGCATTATGATACAATCACTACAGAATGTAGCTATTGTGAGAATTACAAGATGAATGGACCATGTCGTTTGGGGAATGGTTGTACTACATTGTTATGCAACCAGCTCACAAAATAGAAGAAAAGATAAAGCAACGACTTCAAAATCAGCCTCTTTGAGGGGGCAACCTCCTTTACATTACACAAATGAACAATTCTTGGATGATACAAATGACAAGACCTCCTTTCTATATATAGGAGTCTAAGAGGTCACAATATAGTCAAAGCCAACATAAAAATAATAATGTAAGGGCACAACAATAACAATAGTGAGCTTCTATGGGGCACAATAATAACAATATAGGGACAACATGGGCACAACAATAACAATAAGGGGCTATAATGGCAATAATAATAAGGGAATACACTAGTATTATAAGGACCTAGCATGCCCCTCTCCTTCAGAAAAGTGTTTTCATCAACGCTTGAGTAATTCCGGATGCTTCTGTATAAAATTTTCATCCTCCCATGTGGAATCTTCAGCAAGTAAGTTCTTCCACTTGATAAGATACTCTGAAATTGATCGATTTCGTACATGTCGAGTTCTTGTTTTTGTGACTGCTTCAGGTTCCAATATGATTTTTCCTTCCTCGTCAAGTTCTGGCAATATTGTTTGAACTGGGAGTTTGTCACCTATAACCTTCTTTAAGCATGAAACATGGAAAACTAGGTGCAATCAGGAAGTTGTAGGAAGCTCCAATTTGTATGCCATAGTACCAATCTTTTGCAACACCTTCTACGGACCATAATACTTTGGTGATAATTTATTATCCTTCTTAGATTGCTTGAGGGGTATTTGTTTGTATGGTTGTAGCTATAGAAATACCCAATCACCTACATCAAAACTTCTTTTGATGTGATATTGATATGCATGTTGTTACATTCTATTATGTGCCCAAGTGAGGTTATCCTTTAAGAGTTGGAGAACTTGTTGTTGATGCTCGATGTGATCTTCCACTACTTGAACCTTAGAATTTTCTCTTAAGTATGATGTGATGAACGTGGATGATATCCATAAAGTGCCATAAATGGGATCACTTTTGCTATAGTATGGAAGGAAGTGTTATACCACCATTCATCCAGAGGCAACCATTTGACCCATTGTGTATGTTTATCAGATACAAAGCAACGAAGATATCCTTCCAAACATTTGTTCACTATCTCAATTTGTCCATCAGATTGAGGATGATAATATGAGCTATGAGCTAACTGAGTACCTAGACAAGAAAATAATTATGTCAAAAATTTCTAGTGAAAATGGGATCTTTGTCGCTTACAATAATCTTTGGGTCTCCATATATCTTTTGAATTGTTTCCATAAATGCAGTAGCAATTGTATTGGCTTTAAAGGGATGAGATAATGCACAAAAGTTTGCATACTTGGTAACTCTATCAACTACCACCATGATGACACTCTTTCCTTCAGACTTGGGTAAACCTACGATAAAATCCATTGAAACCTCCTCCCAATGTTGACTTGGAATAGATAAAGGTTGTAATAGACCTGGGGTCTTAATTGCTTAAACTTTATTTTGTTGGAAAACCAAACATTCTGCCACAAACTTTTGAATATCAAATTTAAGGCCATCCCAAAAAAGCTCCTTCTTAACCCTGTGGTAAGTTTTTAAAAATCATGAGTGTCCTCCTAAGGGAGAGGTGTGCAATTTCATAAGAATCTTTTGTTTGATTTGGGAATTCTTACAGAGGTATAAGCGACCTTTTACCATGACGAATCATTTTTCTAGCTAAATGTATCAGATGTATTGGGGTCTTGTTGTAACTTTTGAATGAGTGCCCACACTTCTTCGTCATCTTCCATTCATCCCTTGCTTCGTTTATCCAATCTGGTTGGATAATAGAAATGGTGTTAAGCAATGCTTCCACATCCTCGTCATTTCTTAAGAGTGCATCTGCAACAACATTTTTCATCCCTTTTTTGTAGATGATTTCAAGGTCATAACCCAACATCTTTGTGACCCATTTTTGCTGCTCTTCTAAAGATAATATTTGTTCTAAAAAGTATTTAAGACTATCATGATCTGTTTTACCTTGAATTATCTTCCCATTAGGTAAGATCGTGATTTCTTAAGTGCATGTAGTATTTCCAACATTTCCTTCTCATAAATAGCTTTGTGTAAATACTTTCCTTTGATTGGACGACTTTCGAAAGCAATGGATCTTTCTTCTTGCATTAAAACAACACCAATTCCATTTCCTGAGGCATCACATTCCACAATAAAGGTTTTTGTGAAGTCCGGTGTAGCTAAGACCGGTGCTTGGCACATTGCCTCTTTAAGATGTTCAAAGGCCTTTGTTGCTTCCAGAGTCCATGAAAATGCATCTTTCTTCAATAATGTTGTTAGAGGTGCTGCTATTCTCCCATAATTCTTAACAAGCTTGCGATAATACCCTATCAACCTGAGAAATCCTCGCATATGCTTTATGGATGTGGGGATTTTCCATTCCTAATGGCTTTAATTTTGCTAGGGTCTACCTTAACACCTTCATGAGATACAATATGACCCAGATATTCCACCTCTTGTACTCCAAAGAAACATTTGGAGCTTTTTGCATATAATTGTTACTCCTCCAATAGTTTAAGCACCCTATCAACATGTTGAGCATGATCCTTCCAAGACTTGTTGTAGATTAGGATATCATCAAAAAATACTAACACAAATTTTCTAAGGGTGGGTTTGAAAATGGAATTCATCAAACTTTGAAATGTAGAAGGTGCATTGGTAAGGCCAAAAGGCATGACCAAAAATTCATAATGACCCTCATGATTTCTAAATGTTGTTTTGGGAATGTCTTCAGTCTTCATTCTGATTTGATGATATCCTGAACAAAGGTTCAACTTGGTAAAGTAAATTGCTCCATATAATTCATCCAATAATTCATCAATGACAGGAATGGGAAATTTATCTTTAATAGTGGGCTTGTTGAGCTCCCTATAATCTGGATACATGCGCCATGATCCATCCTTGTGCACCAATACTACTGGAGTAGAGAAAGAACTTTGACTAGGTTGAATTATACCAGCCTCTATTATTTCTGCAACCATACGTTCAATTTCACTCTTTTGGGTAGGGATATTTGTAAGGCATAATATTTGGAGGAACACTTCATAGAATCAAATGAATAGAATGATCATGATCACGAATAGGTGGGAGGCCTTTGGGAGTCTCAAATACCTTGGAATTATTTTCCAAGACTTTTTGGAGATCTGGAGAAATAGATGATTTCAACATGAGAACCTCTAGTGAACATAATTGTGCAATTATACCACGTTGTTCTTTCTTTAGAAGCTTTGTCATGCCATTAGAGCTTATTATCTTTCTCATTTTCCCTGTGATACCCCTTAATTCAACTTCCTTTCCTTTTGAATAAAAATTCAAGAAAAGTTCTTGAAAATTAAAAGCTATCGTACCCAAAGATTGTAGCCATTGGACTCCTAGTACAACATCAGCCCACCCATTGGAATGGAAATAATTGGACTATTCAACACATATTCTCCCATGGATAGCTTGATATTATGGCACTTTCCAGAGCAATTTATGGTTCTTCCATTTACAACCATCACTTGACACTCTAGTGCTGGATATAAGAAGCAATTTGATTCCTTCGCTATCTTACAATGAATAAAATTATGGGTATTGCTCGAATCAATCAACACTATAACATTTATAGTTTGAGGAGTGGTTATTCCGGCCAATGCATTACAAGATATAGTCAAATTCATTTCTTCTTTCTCTAGGCTTTGTTCCTGGTGTGTATCTTCTTCTTTTTATGTTTATTGTTCCTTTTCTTCTTCCTCTTCATGATCTATGTAAAATATTTTTTTCTCAGCACACTTATGACTTTTAGTGTATTTGCTATCACAACTATAACAAAGCCCTTTTTCTCTTTTTTCTTGCAATTGTTGTGGTGTCAACCTTTTAGGTTGTGGAAGGCTAGGAGCAACAACACTTCCATCTTTATAGTTGTGATTGGTAGGCTTCCTTGTTGCCATAATTTTGCTTTCAATTTTTCTTGCCAACCTGAATGTCTTCTCCAATGAATCAGGTTCCCAAAGGCGAACCTCATGTTGGATGTTATCTTTTAATGTTCCTATGAATGCATCAATCATATGCTCCTCTAGAATATCTTTTACCCTTATATTCAATTTTTGGAAGTCCTCAATGTGCTCCACCATTGAACCTTTTTGTTTGTGATTTATCAATTGGCTAAAAGAAGGTGTTGCTTTTTGTATCCTCATAATGTGCTATCATTTCTTCCATAAAATTTTCCCAAGTGACAATTTGTTTACGACAGCAAAGCCATCGATACCATACAAACTGATTGGGTTCCAAATATAAAGTCACAATGTACCTTTTGTGTGTTTTTCACATTATGGACATCGAAATATTGCTCCATCTGTAGTATCCATGTTACAGAATCCTTGTCATAAAACTTCCTCATATCGATCTTTGCAACATGGTGGGTCTTCAGTCCAATGTTAGAGTCTATGAAATCATGACTAATATTTCTTTTGTTCTCATAATGAGTTTCCTCTACTACCTTTTCGCCACGAGGAAGCATTTCTTGTAGCAACGTTGTCAAACCTCCTCTCAAACCTTACATGTCTTTCTTCAAATCTTCAATGTTTACTTCTAAACCATCCATCTTAGCTTCCACGTCATTCTTTAAACCATCCATATTAGCTTCTGTTACTTTTTGTGAGAGTGAAATTTGTTGCACTTAGTCTCGTAATTTTTATATATCATGTTGCATTTCTTCCTCTTCTTCATGATTCATGCTAGAACTTTCAAGTTTCTTGCTAGGTGTTTCCATTTTCTTCTTTCGAGGCATCAATTAATGATAATTATGCTTCACTATGTCCTTTGAATTCCTTCAAACTAATTTTTCAAACCAAACTTATACAAAATATTAAAAAGACTACACACCTTTTTTGGCTTTGTAGGAGCTCGATATTGAATCTGTTGTATCTCTATAATTTCGGATCTCCAAGGTCTAAAATTTCATCTTGCTGTATCCCTTTGAGTCCTCATTCCCACCCCACAAGTCTGATCACGATTGGATTCTCCAAGAAAGAGTTATTCCAAATCTCCCATGATGACATGATTATAGATTGGTTCAGTAGAGTGAACTTGTATAAAGTGCCACATGTTAGTGTTTCGTCCTTCAAACCTGAAACCGATATACCGAAAAATACAATTTGTCCTATTTTTGTACCTTTTTACGAAATTTCAATTTGATGCTCAGAGAGAAAGTTATGATGATTTTCCACAGGTTACCTATTTGAGATATAATTCGGGAGCTTGCAAAAACCCTAACTTCTTTGGATAATATCTCTGAAAATATAGTGAGAAAAGATCTAAAATTCAGACCCGGGGTTCATCAAGATTTCTTCTCAAAAGGGTTTTAATTTTAACTTCTGAAACATCATAGAAAAAAGTTATAGCGAAACTTCCACAACAACTTTTTAAAGCAGCAAATCCCTGGAATCCAAAGCTCTGATACCAATTGTTATGCAACCGGCTCAACAAATAGAAGAAAAGATAGAGCAACGACTTCAAAATCAGCCTCTTCGAGGGGGAAGCCTCATTTACATTACACAAATTAACAATTCTTGGATGATACAAATGACAAGACCTCCTTTTTATATAGGAGTCTAAGGGGTCACAATATAGTCAAAGTTGGCATAACAATAATAATGTAAGGGCACAACAATAACAATAGTGGGCTTCTATGGGGCACAATAATAACAACATGGGCACGACAATAGTAACAAGGGGCTACAATGGCAAAAATAATAAGAGAATACACTAGTAATATAGGTACCTAACATACATTATAGCATAATGCTTTAGTTACTCGTGAAAAACCATCAGTACATAAAGATGTTAAGGCAAAATGGAGTAATGCATTTGACAGAAAAATGAAACCAATTCTAGATCATATTAGGCAGATGGAAGATGAAAATAAGGAAAGAGTTATCACTATAATGAAAATGTCATATTTTGTTTTCCATGAAGATTTATCTCTATCAAAGTATGAAAAGCTTTGCAAATTCCTCATTGAAGCAGAAACACCATATATGCCAAAATATCAAGAGTACTCTTCATATGCAAACCGTAAGTCAACAAATGAATTTAAAAAATACGTTGGAAAATCATTTTATCATTAATGGTTGATGAAAACAATGATCGAAGCTTAAAACAACACCTTGTTGTGTATGTGACATATTTAGATTCAAGGCCTTGGGCCACCTATCTCATAATTTATGAAGCTTAAGAACGTAAGGGATGGAAAAGGAAAAATATGTATGATTGTGTTAGGGAATTAATAGAGGACTTCACGACCAAAAAATTGATAGTTGTTTCCACATGGGTTTTCAACAATGACTAGACATGAAAATGGCTTTGTCTCTTTAAAAAAAAAATGCTCCAAGCCTCATCATTGTGCATTGTGTGGCTCATCATGAGTCTTTGTCAATAATAGATTCTTCTAAGAAAATACGAGTTGTCATATATTGAAAAATTTGCAAACAAAGTGTATTTGTGGGTTCAAAACTCATCAAAGATAAGTAATGAACTTAATGATTTGTTTAAAGTCATGCAAATTGATGTTCTTGATGTTTTACATATACAATTGGTGAAATGGTTATCTAGGGGAGAAGTTATTATAAGGCTTATTAGGCTTATGCCAACAATTTTAACTATGTGGAAAAATGAAAAGAAAAGAGAATTGATGTTAAAGCTTGTAAAAGAGAGTTGCACCCTTTTGTTGATTCATTAAAGTTGGCTTGTGAGGGTTTCACAATGAAGGAAGCATGATAGGCCTTCCACAACACAAAACTTATCCTAATATGATGAAATTATGGCAAGCTATACTCATTATTCATGCAAGTACAATGGATTGTGAAAGGGGATTTTCTAAATAAAACATAATCAAAGACATCAAAAAATCAAGACTAGGATTGGATACACTAGATGCATTAATGAAAATATCATTGAATGGGCCTGAATTATCTAATGTGGATATGGGATATGGAGAGATACAAAGTCAAGAAGAGTTCTTGAGCTTTGAGAGGTAGGATGCTGGTCTTCTTTATCTTTTGCAGCAAATTTTGCTTATCTTGCAATCTTGTTTAATGTGTATGAAATCTTGTAGGTTTTGTTGAGTGGAAGATTCAAGACAAGAAGAATTTTAGTATGCTGAATTTTTAATGAGGTTTTTTTAATTATTTAATGCACTCAAGAAGGTTTGACTTCCAATGAAGTATAATCACAATATCCAATTGAAGAATCTCACTTATGAAAAGAATGAAAAAGAGAGGTAACAATGTTAATCGAATATTTTGTCATCTTTTTCAACTAATAATGATCTTTATTGGTAGAATGTATAAAGATATGTATATATTATTGTTGTCATTTTAGATATTGAAAATTGTAAATATTTTCTCATAATTGTTTGCTAATTTAAAATATCTTTTTTTTAGAATTCAAAGTTTAGAAATTTTTGAGAGTATGGTGCAATCCTTTGTTATTGGGCATAGAAGTTGCAATAGTAGTGACCAGTTCATTGGAAAATGAATGGGTAAGTATTTTTTTCTATAATAATAATCATTTTGATATTTTGAATATGAAAATACAAAAATAGTTTCACTAATAAAACAGAGATTGCTTTTCTTAATCGTTTACGAGTGTATCTTTTAATTTTTTAAAGAAAGAATCTAACCATTTTTTGTTATTACATTTCACTGTGCTACAAGAAGGGTTGATCATTGTTTCATGTTGTTTATTGGGTGTTATACAATCTTTTTTTTAGCAGAATTCAAAGTTTTGAAAATTTTGAGTTTCTTGTGCAATCCTTTGTCATTGGTCATCGAAGTTGCAATAGTGGTGACCAGTTCCTTGGAAAATGAATGGGTATGTTTTTTGTTCTTTAAATAATAAGCATTTTAATTTTTTGAATGATGAAAATACAAAGAAAGTTTCACAAATAAAACAGAGATTGTTGCTTTTATGGTTTAAGGGGCTATCTTTTAATTTTTAAACAAAGAATCTAACCATTCTTCATTGTTGTTACAATTTTTTTATTTCAATGTGCTACAAGAAGGGTTGCCCACTATTTCATGTTGTTTATTGGATAGTATAATTAACAATGTCTTCAATTTTAAATTCACCCAAGGAATGAAGGGGTTGCATTTAAGATGTTTCTTCTATTGTAAAAACATGGAGTGATAACATTTTAAAATCAAATTTTGGAAAACGTTCAATTCAATATGTAACATGTAATTCAATATGCAATATGTAATATTTAGTGATACTTTATTTTGATAATACAAATTACAAGGAAAGTTGGTTAAATTATTATTTTTTATCTTGACTATTTTTTGGATTATTCTTCTATCATAGAAAAATGTATAGTCAAAATATTATGAAAATGGAAATTTATGTTAGTAAAATTTGTATATGCTATCGGAGCATTGAGACCACTAAACTCCATTTTCGCTTGTTTAATTCATTTCTTTGTTTTATAAATTTACAGAGAACCTATATTGTTAAAATTGTTATGATGTGTTGTCCTCGTAATATAGATACACCTATTTTATTTTATGAAGTGGCATCTAATCTTCTAGAACATGGTCACTTGTTCGAATCTCCGAGAGTTGTTGGTTACAACTCCATTTTATACCTATAAATATTTCGTAAAAACGAGTGTTATAAGTATAAGAGAGCCCGACATTAAAAATTCTCTCTCGGGCCGCAATTAGCGCTCAATGCATGTAATTATCGGCAATATGAACTTTAATGTTGATATGTGTTGATTACATTGCCCATTTCCTATGTTCCTTTTTATCCTTGGAACAAAATGAATGGTTGAATTTCGTGTTGCATACTTTGTGTAATGTCGTCCTATTTGTATGCCTATGTGCCACAACACCTATGTAGGAATTTGGCTACTCTCGGTTCCAATGGCCAACATTGAATGTAATTCACATTTGTGGAGGGAGGTGTTTATTTAAACCCCAAGTATTTCACAATCGGCGGTTGAATCCCCTCATAATTCACAACTATGTTGAAATTTTATTGGAAGCAAGGGTTGTTAGGGATTGTGAGCGTGCAAGGATAGAAATTGATTGGAACAACATTTTAAGTCACCAAGCCAAAACCCTGAGGGAGGAGCCACGAGTGCAAACCCCCCATTCCAGTTGATGTTAAGATTACAGGGCACGCCCCCCACCCTGCACTCGACTATAGTCATAGATCCCATTAGTAAAATCTTTGTCGTCGAAATTTTTGATTGGAACCTGGAGAGGGAACTGCAAGTGCCCCCCCCACCTTCCAACTGACATAAGGGGTATAGGGCACGCTCCCCACCCCGTAGGATGATAGTTGTAGATCTCAATAGTAAAATATATGTTGTCATAGAAATTTTTTAGTGGAACTTTGAGAGGAAACTGTGAGTACCACCCCACCAAACTACGATATGGTCACTAATTTCAACATCAAATTGTAGCCATCAGGATTGGCATGCAAAAGAATAGGGCTTGCTGCCAAGCTGATGGAGCAATTGACTTGGTCTAGGAACAAAGTGTCTTTTGGCATGGCACTGACTAATTTGGGAACATGATAAAAGCATGAACCTAAACCTGAACCTGGATCCTATAGTAAAATATAAAAGGATGTGTTCACTTAGATGACTCAAGCTCCATTAGGAGAAAAAAAACCACAATGTTTAACGTTGTGTCAATATATAAGGATATGAACAAATTTGACACTCATAAATATATATAAAACATACACTAATAGCAATGAAAAACAAATAAATGTTGTTAAATTTTCTTATTTCATTTAAGAGGCAAAATAAATTTGAAATTCCAAGCCTAGATGGGAGGGTTAGTAGATTAGTAATGTTTTTTGACAACTTATCTACACTCTAGAATGAACTAATATGGTTCATAATCTAAAATCCAAAAAAGTAAATAACACAATAATGAAAAACCCATATTGGACAAATATAATATATTTGATAAATGAACGAATGAAATGATAGAGACCAACCTAGATCCATCTTATGTTGAGTGAAGTTGTCACTGATGTCAAAGCCCTAGCCCTAGTATTGATGCCCTATCCCTAGGAATGAAGCCCTAGTTCTAGGAATGATGGCAGAGGACTTGGAATGATGCCAAATCCCTAGAAGGAATGTCAAAGCATGTGATAACAGTGCAACATAAGCCCTACAAACCCTAAGAATCTGCTAAAAGGTGTTGTAAAAGAGTTTAAACCTTAAAAGTCAAAAATGACAACTAGAAGAAGCCTTTCAAGAAATTCAAAAAATAAATTCTCAAATTCAAAGCAAAAAGCAAAAAAAGCTACATAACCATGTAAGCATTTATAAGACCTTTCTCACGGTAGGTGACTCGCCTCCTAACTCCTCGCCGTTAAGAGTAAATGAATTAAAATCACACCGAGTGGACATGACGACTTAACCAAAAGTCAAGTCGGCCCCAATGTGTGAAACCTGAAAACTAGTATAACTAGCAATTGTCCCAAAAGGTACAAAGAGAGGCCGATAGGATTATTAAATTGGAATTGTTGAATTTTTCTAGAAGAGTTAATTGGTTTGGGGAAAACCTTGTTTTCTTGGACTGGATCATTGTGCAATTACTTTCCTTTAGATATTTTGTTTATATCTATATTACAAGGAATGCATTGAATGTCTTATTTCATTTCTGCTATCCTTACTTATATCCTTTCCGTGCTTTTTCTTGATCAATTTGATGAAATATTCCATTATGCTTTGATCAAAGTCCTCAACTCCATATTAGTGTATATCCTCGTAAGTTCAAAGCTTGAAAGCCAACCAAAAAGGTCAATGATAACCACTGTGCACGTATTCAAATTCGTAATGTAAAACTGCCAGACAGAGTTCAGACAGGTAACCTCCAAGATGGGTATCACCATTTGTAGCCAAAACCTCAAAAACTCTGTTGTCAATAGTCAGAACGCTGACATCAAACATGCCACCGCCAAGATCAAAAACAACAATATTTTTCTCTCCACCCTTCTTGTCCAAGCCATAAACTATTGCTGCAGCTGTGGGTTTGTTGATAATAGGAGCTACATTCAAGCGAGCAATAACACCAACATCCTTCGTTGCTTGGCGTTGTGCATCAGTAAAATAAGTTGTGCAAGCCCACAAGTTAACAGTCACAATGCAGTCAACAATTTGACTTGGTATGTCTGGGTGAGTCAACTTGGCAGACCCAGCTGGGTCTGACTGGGACAGGCCATGCCCTCAGACCCAACAGTTACAAAATCACTGGAAAAACAAGCACAAATTTGACTCACTGAGTCTGAACAAGTCGACTTGGCAAACCCAGCACCTCAGACCCAACCAGGTCTAGTAACAGATTTGCTTTTCTCCAGTGTTTTAACAAACTCAATACAATGCATTTTCAATAAGATAACTACAGAGACTCCATTAATGCTATTGCCTACACATTGAAACCTGATTTTACAAAAAGTGAAATAATTATAGAATGACTAAAAACATCGTGCACAAATCTAGCAGACTTGCTGAGATCTAAGAAAAGGAATGTACCTCGAAGAACATTATAATTACAGATGACTGATAGTAGCGGATTCTTATGTGTTCCGTAACTCATTGTTTAATATATGACTAAAGCAATAACATGGAAACAAAATATACAAACTTATCATATCAAACATCTTAAAAAGGGTACAGAGGGAATTGAATTGTGAGAATCCATCAATTTGTCTCTTAAAATATATGCCACAGTTGGATATCAAATCCTCAAAAGCAATGCCCATGAGAAGAACCTGAAAGGCAAAGTTCATGATGTAGTGCCCAGCGAGACAAAAGGTACCTTAATACAATAATACATTACCTTGCAGCATCAATGGAGCTATGCTAAACCTCTAAATAGCGTACCACAACGAAGGTACATATACTTGCTCCTTTAGATTCCATGTTGCGCTTTCAGCTGGGAATCCCAGACAGCACCAATTTTCCATTGTGCGATAATCCCACCACAAATAGCAAAGCTTAATTGCTTCTCCAATAGCACTTGATCATCATATAGCTCCGGTTGTGAAGCCAACTTTCTGATAATGCCTGCAAGACATAAACAATTACTAACAATGTTGAACTCTGCATCGACATATCATCCTTCTATTAGAAGTATAAGAACTCTTCAGATAGATCCTTGAGCAACGCAACTGCATTCAATGACTACCTGCTATAACAGCATCACCCGAACCAGTCCTATCACACGTGAATGGCGTGGCCAAAACATCTTCTGTTCCTATTACTACACATACAATATCAACTTATTAGCTTCAACTTTACCAATTCACATTAATATATTTTAACTACACTGTAATTTTCAACCTTGAGCTTCTTGTAAAGACGTAAGGAGGTTAAATATTTCATCAAAATCCTTAATTTTTCAATTTTTATTGAGAGAGAGACAAAAATGCATTATCAACTTATTGGCTTCTACTTTTGACATGTTTTTTTAACTGAAGAACACTAACAATATAATTTTATTAACTTGGGCCTTCTTGTGAAGATGCAAGGAGGTTAAATATTTCATCAAGTAATCCTTAATTTTTCTAGTTTTAATAATATCTACTGATGAGGGGGAGGCAGCAGCGGGAAGGGGTTTTATTTAGCCCTGACGGAAAAATTGTATCGCAATATGCATGGGACTTAGTCTAGCGACCAACAATCAAGTTGAATATCTCCCTTTATGGAAAGGTTTGGAAATAGCTAATGCAAAGAAAATTACCAGCTTATTAGGCTAGTCATTCGACAAATGACCAAGACTAAGAAGGCAATATGCTGAGATTCTTCTTCCTTTTATTTTTTGGATCCTCATCTCCGCCTCACACTTTGAGCAATTGGATCTCTTTCACATGTGCAGGCATTCTTAGCCTTGGTCGAATGCCACTTGTAAATCACATTAAGACACCAGGAAAGAGGTTAAATATCTTTCATGCTCACAGTTTCTTCAACAAGTTGTGATTGAATTTTCAGTACTATGCCAAATGCATTGAACGAGTATATTCTCAACATACAATTCTTATCAAACCAGCAAAAAAGGACAAATTATGCAAATGACAAATAATCCATAGAAACCCATTTCCCAAGACCAGAACTCACAGAAATAAGAAAAGTTAAAACAACATGCAGAAACTTAGCAAAGCTTGTAACCTTGTATTTTACACCTTCAGCGCAGGTATACTGGGTCACAACTTACAAAATAGAATATTTGCCTAAATTAAAAAGTAACAAATTAGAACAAAAGCAATGTTACCAGACTTGATTCGGGAAATACTTGGCAAGGCATAAGACCTGAGAGATTGACTCAGCTCAGGAAAAATTCAGAAAATACTCAGCAAGTGCAAAAATATTAAAAAGGTACCAAATTTTTTATGAAAGCAACAAATTTTCATTTATATCAGATTGTTCTATGGCTGTCCAATCCAGAATATAAATAAATGTCCAAAATAGTTGCCTAATGCAAACTGCCTCTGTTATGATGCCCTAGTTGAGTTTGTAGATGCCCTGGCTGCTTCGATGTGTTGTCCTCTCAATCACCCATGATAGCATTCATTGAAGGAAAAAGCAGAGCATCAAAAAAGATATGAAAAAGTGCTAGTTTTGCAAGGTTTCTGGGATTTTATAGTTCAGCCCAACTATGACTCCCCTGAGAGTCGAAACTGTTTGTTTGAAGACCAAGCAGAGTCAAACTCAGGGATTCAAAGGTATGATCTGCAAACCTGGTAACAATGCACTAAATGCTATAATTTTATCAACTTGGACTTCTTGTTAAAATGTAAAGAGCAATATTGCAAATATCATTTCAGGGATATATTGTTCAGGGTCCAGAAAGAAACTTAGCAGAAATATTGGGGGAAATATCAGAAATATCAGCAATAATAAACTTGTACTTGAAAAACTCAGAAAATATCAGTCCAATTGGATTCCACCTCGGCAGCCGATTAACTGCAACAATTTTGACAATTCTCGCACGATTTCGAATGCCTATGGCACCTGGCCAGACAGAATCCCCTGCAAAGCCTCCATGGTTATCTATCCTTCTACAGAAGAGGAGATTTTACATGCGGTGGCCGACGTTGCCAGGAAGAAACTGAAGATGAAGGTCGTCACCGGCTTTTCGCACACAATTCCAAAGTTAGCCTGCCCTGGTTCGGGAGATGGCGCTGGGATTCTGATCAGTACACAAAATTACAAGAATGAAATCACAGTGGATAAGGCCGCCATGACTGTCACTGCAGACAGCGGTGTCGGGCTGAGAGACCTCCTCGACGCGGTGGCTGCATCGGGTTTGGCTCTGGTGGCAGCGCCCTATTGGGACGGCCTGAGTTTGGGCGGGCTGTTGAGCACGAGTTCACATGGGAGCTCTCTCTGGCACAGGGGAGGAGCCGTGCACGACTATGTGGTATCGATGCGTTTAGTGGTTCCGGCTTCTCAAGGGGAAGGGTATGCGAAGGTCATTACGCTCAGACCAGGGGATCCCGATCTCAATGCGGCCAAGGTTTCTCTCGGAGTCTTGGGAGTCATATCGAAGGTAATTTTCAGTTTTAAAATAGACTTGGGAGTAGCATTTGTTCTCTTCTGCACATATAAAGGTCGATTAATGGGTTCAAAATATATACAGGTGACATTGGCATTGGAACCTCAATTCAAACGCAACGTAACCAATATGGTGAAGGACGATGCTGATCTGGAGGATGACATCTTGCCTTTCGCAGCAGCTCATGAATTCGGAGACCTGACCTGGTACCCATCGCAGCGAGAAGTCGTTTACAGAATGGACGACCGGGTCCCCGTCACCGCGCCAGGGAACGGCTTCAACGATTTCATCGGCTTTCAATCTACTGCCATGGCCGCTATTGCTGGCATCAGAGCCACAGGTTGTAATCTCGAGCTTTCCCCTCTTCAATTTCATTAGCTTCTCGATCCTCGGCTGAGCGGTAACCACAATATGTTATCTGATTTACAGAAAGTACTCTGAAAGCAACAAGGATTGAGAAAGGAAAATGCATGCTGGCCAGAGGCATCGTGGCTTCCAAGCTCGCTTTGGCCAATGGATTGAAGAACAATGAATTCATGTTCACAGGATACCCTGTCGTGGGGTTTCAGAACCGCATGCAGACATCCGGATCGTGCCAGAGATCGCCGTCCGCCGATTTTCTGCCTATTGGCCTAAAAATCTCACGCCACGTCAACATGAGAATGAAAGGGAATCTCACGCCACAGGTTAACAAGAAAGGGTCAACATGAGAATGAAAGGGAATCTCAGGCCACAGGTTAACATGAAAGGGACGACGAAGGTCTCTTTCAAAGGAAAGGCCTATCCGCGTAAATAGCCATTTTTATTGGCTCTTTACACATATAACTGGTATTCGTAGATAAAAGAAAACAAAGGTGTACAAAACCATAAAAAGGAAGAGACCCGAGCTAAAGAAGAAGACTATAATTTTTGGGTATATATTTCTGTGTTTATTTGTTGAATCTATGAAGACCATTATCTGTTGTAATCGAGTTGAAGCATAGGCTAATCCATGGTTGAACCATGAGCAAAAACGTTGGAACTTTCCTATGTATTTTTTGGCATATTTGTTAGTTGTTGAAAATTGTGCTTTCTGTAACAAGTGGAGCTATGAGTTCATTTATGGCCTAATCTGAAACCTGAGCAGACCCGTGTCACATTTTTGAAGAAGAAACTCGCAGTTGAGTGGAGAAACACCACAGGACCAAAGTTTTTATTTGTTGTAGAACGTCTATGTGGCATCTTGAGTCATCTGTAGGTTTCTGAGGCCTATCCGCGGGAGCAACAACAAAATAGTGAGCTTGTCGAACCAAGATTAGTGGCACATCTGAATTTATTTGTGATAAGGAAAAATTTGTGGCTCCTGTGGAAAATCCATGGAAAACTGCAGTTGTTTATGTGACATATTTTGTGCATAAAACAAATTGAAGAAATATTATCTTTCCTGCTGTGTTTTCTGTGAAAATTTCCAAGGCCAAATTGTAGCATGTAGCTGAAGTAAATCGCAAAATGTTTTTCAAGCCAAACCAAAGTTAAGAAGGAGAGGGATGAGATAAAGGAATAAATGCTACAGACCTATAGCTAAATTGCCACAAAAGTTTTGCAGTAGTAATATAATCCGCAGCAGCTTAGGGACTATGACATAATCCAACCTGTAGCACAAAACTGGGCCAAAGTAAAATTGTTTTACTTGTGACTTTTATGGGTTATATAGCTAAGTATTCTTGATGTAAGAACCAGACACTATTTCTGTAAACCTGGAATCAAACAAGGATCATTTCATGTGAAGAAACTTTATGTCAGGGCCTGAATGTATGGTAAGGCAATCTGCAGATCTATAGGCCCGGCTATAGTAGTATGTGAAGGGTGTCAATAGAAGAGGACTGATTTTTTGAAAGAAGGGTTGAAGCCCTAGTACTAAGTAAGACAACAATGTATTAGGTTCTTATGGAAGTATTGTATGAAGAACTTGTGAGAATAATTGAAGGAAACCCTAAGTCAGCCACAACAGTATTGGCATTGACCTACAACAGTAAGTTTGAAGAAGCCCTAATTGTAGAAAGGAAGCTTCAATGATGACTATCAATTACCAGGTGGGCAGACCTCTTCTAGATCAGAGGTAGAGAGTTGATTGCGGAACAAGTCCGATGAACTAAGTCAAAGTTGAAGATCAGAGAATTGCAGTGTACAGGTCAGGTAGTTGTAATAAAGGTAAAAGGAGAAAATCTGAAGATTGCACGGTACAGTGATGATTATTCAAAGAAGATGGCATGGTACATGAAATGGAATTAAACAATAAAAAATATTACACATCAAGAAATTTGATCCCATGAATTACTTGCTACATGAAATAGAATTAAATAATTAAAAAAATTGCACATTAAGAAATTTAATCCTTCTCTATCCTTAATAGATCTGGGTTTAAAAAAGATCTAGGATGGTTTAATTTTTTAGATGTCATCATATACTAATGTATTTATGTGTATAGTTATTTACCTTTTTTTTATTTAATTTTGTGTAGTTTTTTATTTTTATTATTCAATTTAATTTGGTGTTGTTTAAAATGGATTCAATTTGTACTTTTTAATTTTTTAATGTAATGTCATGTCCATTCGTGACAATTTCTCCCCCCTATTGGGCTATAGAGCACCTTGCATCACTTAGTGCAACAATGTGTCTTGTAATAATATATTTATACAAGGATTGCCAGGGCATAGAAGTGGAGAGTTGTGTCCCTTAAATAGGTTGGGTACTTTAGATTGTTTTAGTATTATTGTTGTTTTTGTTGTTTACATATTTATGTTCATTACAATGCCTCCCCTTCAGAGGTGATTTGTCCCAAGCATAAAATGTTGTGTTTTTATTCTTGCTTGTAATGTTTCACATGATACCATGTTTTTTATGTTGCCATAGTCAAATAAATTATGTAATATGAGCTTCGGAGCACTAAAAATAATTGTCAAATTGTCGAATGAGCAATCCACCTTGGTTTAATCTTTTTAAGAATTAAGTATTTAGAGGATTCTTAATAGAGCTTTTGTCTTTTCATTTCAAGAGTGGCTACTATTTTCAGACCAAATTGGACTAGAATTGAACTTGTTCAAAATATACATTAGATATTGTTTTTGTTCATAACAAAGTTGATAAGTTGGTTGATCAAAGCATCAATCTTTTTATTTGGATGTCAATAAGGTTTCCCTTGAACATGATATTTCCTTATCATAATTTTAGAATTATCTTGATTCACTTTTAGTATTATGCTTATTCATACATCCATGTCACTTTGTTAATCATTGAGTTGTTATTCACAGACACCTAGATTTGGTAGGGGTTTTGTCTGAAAGTTGTACTTGGACATTTGAAAAATATTCCTAATTCAACTAGATTAGTCATAGATTAGTCATTATTTCTATGTTGACCTAGTCTTTGTTAATAATCTCTTCTAATTTTTCTAATTGCAATAGGTTTTTCATTTTTCATCTTCTTTGATTTGTGGAATCAAGTTTTGACTATGATTCTTATGAATAGAAATTTGTCAATCTTTATTAGCTACAACCTTGTCAAATTCATTTTGACAATAATGAAACTTTTGTAATAACTTTTGGTTATCTTAAAGGATCACATTTGATACATCCTTCAAGACATTTAATGAGGGTCCTATTGAACATGACTTCGTTGTAAATTCTTGCAATGTTATATTTTCCTGCTCATAGGAGAGTGAAAAAAAAAAAAAACCTTGCATGTTTAAGACAGCTCCCAATATTTCTATATATAGTAAAGCTAGAATCACATCAACATCTTTTAAAAACATCATTGTCACATTAAATCAGGATATGAAATTTTCTTATCATGCATTAGAGAAATTTTGACATCTAAAATGGGTCTCCTAAGGAATATTATAAAATAATAAAATAAAACTAGATTATTTCATCAAGTTTTGGAGGAAATAAACAATAAATTACTTTTTCAACTTATCTCCTTACAATTTTCCTTATTTTTAAGCGGGAACACTTGTTGGATGCAGAATTTAATTTTGCATCCAAGTACCCATGTTCCATACTTTCGATGGACCTTACTACACGAAAAATGTGAAATACATGAAAGTGTGATTGCATTCATGTTTTTCATGTATTTCATGTTTTTCGTGTAGTAAGGTTCATCGAAAGTATGCACCATGGGTACTCCTTGGATGCAAAATTAAATTCCACATCCAATGAGTGTTTTCTCTCGAAATTTGAGTAAAATAATAGGGGAATAAGTTGAAAATATGAGTTGAAAAAAAATAGTTTTTTTGTTTGTTTATTTTTTAACATTTTTACTCCAAAAATGGTGAATCATCTCCCATGGTTGAACGACATCATCATATTGAATCCTGTTGGTTCTTATAAAGTTTATTTTTGTTGTACATTTTTGTTTTGAGACCCATTTTTTACCTCAAAATTTCTCTAATGAAATGTTATGCCGTAGGCAGATATAATGTATTCAAAAAAATTGATGTTGGCATTAAATCTAAATTGTCCAAAAATTTATGAAACTTTTCCAAAGTTTAACATTATAAATGAAAATTTATTATTTTTAAACCATATTTAAATTCATTTATCTAAAATATTATTGGTTCAATTCTTTCACATCTTATTATGTAATGACGTCAGATGTACTTCACTATTCATTTGTATGTACAATTTAATGTCCAACTTCCACTATAAAATGACAGATGTACTTCACTATTCATTTGTATTGTACAATTTAATGTACAATTTCCACTATAAAATAACAGATGTACTCCATCACTAATATTATTTATATTGTACGAGTCCCCACCTTGTTTTTGTAGTGAGACCTCTAAATCATGCACATGTCCTAACCACATGTAAAATTAGATCGCCCAAAGGTTAAAGTGTTATCGCACAGATTTTGAACATCATGATAAATACTTGGAAAGACCTAGACCGCTCTCGGATATGTATCACTTCTATCTCATACCTTATCGGGTCATCTTCACAATTGTAAACCATTTCTATTCAGAGATAAGAATGAATTGTGTGGAACACTATAAAGTTTATACTATATATGTGCATTATGCACCAAAGAAAAGATTTCGGACCAATCAACTCGAACCAATGAAAACACTTAAAAAACCCCTTTGCTTCCATTGTGGTTTTTTTTTCAAAACCACAATAAATTTTCCCTTATTTTAACTATTAAACTCTGTTTGTTTTTTGTTAACATTTTCATGAGCATATACATCATTATTATTTTCTTCTCAAAAGTTGGGCAATTATGTAATTTCATTTTACATTTCACAACCATGGAGGTGTGATGGGACCCAGCCCACTTGGCACACACTTTGCACTTTTATGTGAGGTTGGAAAGTTTACGTGGCGAACAAAAATCTTTGTCCGCGGGATTTCATGAAGTTGGTAGATGGAGAATTTAATGGAGGGAGTAAATACCTGTACTCTGCCTCGAAATGGCTCTCGTCCACCTTACGTGCCTTAACCCTAACTCTTCACGGTATTTTCTCGATTGTTCTTCGTTGGGTTTTGCTCTGAGGTATTCTGCTATAGTCGAGGGTTTGTTGGTCTCTGCAACTGAATACTGTGTGCGTTATGTTGTGGGTATGTTTGGCTCCTGGTGCTATCCAAAAACTCGAATCCGCCTCTGGTCAACCTGTTTACACGTTTAATGGCAACGATTTTTGGTTGTGAAGGCTACTCGGCCTGGTTCCGTGGCTTGACTTCGGTAAGTGGTTTTGCTATTTCTCTTTCCCTTACATGCGTGGGTTCCTAAGTACATTTCTTGTCTCTGGTTATGGCTATTATATCTGCTATCTGTATATGTATATTGTTATTCTTGATCGGGTTCCTTCGTAGTCGTCAATGGCAGTCACTATATTTTGCTGTACTTCTTCTGGTTCTTTGATGTCTCTGGTTCGAATCCTGTTTGGGTATTGTTTGCTTGTGGTTATTCGGCTTTCTCATAGTGCGGCACTGTGTTGGCTTGTAAGCACAAGACTTCTCGGGCATGCGTCTCCTGTTTGGAAAAGGTAAACACTCTCGTCCCTGCTTCAATATGGCTTACCCTCTCGTTCTGGAACTGACCCAATTCGTTCCTTTGGTCAACAGTCTCTCGGTCTCGTTCAGGTTGTCATGCAATTGTATTCGGCTGCGCTTTCCAGGTAAATCTCTTTGGGTTTTTATTTTCTTACAGGTATTCGCATTTCCCTTGAGTTTTCTTCATACGGTCCGTTCTAATGCACATGCATTTGTGTCTTTGCAGGTCTCTGTTAGTGACCTGGGCAGCGTATCTTCCAGCGCTTAGTTGTTCGGTCGCTTCTCTTTCTGGGTAGGCCTGAAACCCCAATATTTGGCTACAGTCTCAATTGTTATTGAAGACCCATCTTCTGGTCTAGGTCCTTGGTCACTGTGTGCGTTTATTCGACTGTATTTATATTTTTGTTGGTCCTGTATGAAATGTATAAGAGTTTGGAACCACTGGTTGGTTGTTCTTGGTCAAACCCTGGTTCTGGGTTTTCTAATTCACAAGCTTTTCCGACTATAAGTCGTACTCTGCCTATTTATATATTGATGGACTTTGCCTTTCGTAATGTTGTTTGGCTCTACCAATGGTTACTGTAAATTCGGTCCTTCAATGATTTAAATGAAACTTTGAATATAAAAGAGAATGTGTAGTTTTAGTTACCTCTACGCATTTGGATTCTGGATTGTTATTTGGTCTTTATGTCGTCGAACGCTGGAAAAATTGTGAATGTTAATATGCAAATCCCCTGCCTTCGTTGTCTGAATGTTGTATACTGGAACTCTTGTTCAACCGCGTGCGAGAATGAATCGATGGCTGTTGGTTTTGTAACTGTGAATCACTGTGACTTCGTCTGCTTGCTTAATATTTGACTGTGACTCATGTTTGCATAGTTACAATAACAAATTAATGAATATTATTTGTACAGTAATTTAACAAATAGTAAAAACGTAAATGCACTTAAGCAATCACTTGTACAGATGGTATAGATGGACAATGGCTTTCTATTTGAATGCTCTGACTGTTTCTATTTCTTTTTCTTCTTAATTAACTCAACTCTGCTCTCCTGAATTGAACCCCATTCTATTACATTTGATTTGTCTTTATAGTTCTCTGTTTTCAGTTGGTGTTTACAGTTAATCCAACTGATACAGAATATGGTTACAAAATTCCTACTTTTGTTAATAACTATATTCATTTGGTATTCCAAGACTTGTAGGAACCGTTGGCTCTTATTTCCCTAATTACATGGACTACTCCCTAACTAACAATTGAGCCACAGTAATCCTAACTGAAAATAAAAAGAGATGTCTAAATTTACTGACTTTGTAAAATAAAATAAAAGAAAAATTATTTCCATAAGAATTTAACAGTCCAATCGATCACTAGCTTTTGAACATGGTTGGAATTCTTTCTGCCCAATTACGGTGAGCTGGATGCTCCTGCATCAGGCTCCCGGGGTGAAAAGAGATCATGACTCCAGTTCATGAGCTCCTCTACCGATGTTCCTGTTCGTTCAATCTGCATGGCGTCAAGCCATGAGCTGTCCTCAATCGGACGGTTCTTCCACTTGACCAGGTACTGAAAATAATTTTTCCACCGAGTACGCCTAATTACCTGAGTTTCGAGGATGCCTTCGATCTCAGGAGGTTGGACATAAGGCATTTGTCTTTTCCAAGTTTCTCTGTCTTCCTGGGTGTTCCGCGTGGATTGTCCGGGTTCATCCTTCTTTTCCTCCAACAGATCGCCTGTATACGGAAACAGATCTGCCACATTGAAGATAGGTGATATGCCTACTCCAGGTGGTAGTTGTATTTTGTAGGCATTTGCTGAAAACTTCCGCAAGATCTTACAAGGCCCTATCTTCTTGTACTTAAGTTTATTGTACGTACCCTTAGGGAAACGTTCCTTACGCAGGTGTACTAGAACTTCGTCCCCTACCTCAAAATGAACTTCTCTTCTTCTTAGATCTGCATGTTCCTTATATTTTGAGCTGTTGTCCTGTAATTTTGCTTTCACCTGTTCATGTAAATCCCTCATTGCATTAGCAAAATCTTCTCCATCCGCACTCCGTCGTTCCTGTAAACCAAGATCCCGAAGTTCATGCACTCCACGAGGGTGCATGCCATATAGGATCTGAAAGGGACTGAGACCCGTGCTAATTTGGCGAATCGTTGTAAGCAAACTCTGCTTGCGCTAGCACTCAGTCCCACATCCGAGAATTCTCCCCGACTAAGCTGCATAACAGATTTCCCAAACTTCTGTTCACAACCTCTGTCTGCCTGTCGGTTTGCGGGTGATAAGAAGAACTGTAGCTTAATTGGGTGTTCATTTTTTTCCATAAGGTACGCCAAAAATGTCCCATGAACTTCACGTATCTGTCTGATAGGATGGTTGTTGGCAACCCGTGTAATCTGACAATCTCATTAAAAAACAAGTGGGCCACGTGAGTGGCGTCACTAGTTTTCCGACAAGGTACGAAATGTGCCATTTTTGAGAAAGGATCCACCACTACCATCACTGAATCATAACCTTTATGCGTTTTCGGCAGTCCCAAAACAAAATCTAAACTCACCGAATCCCAAGGTCTGCCTGGAACAGGTAATGGCGTATATAATCCTGTGTTCTGGCTATGTCCCTTCGCTAATTGACACACCTTACACTTAGTCACAAAACGTTGTACGTCTTGTCGCATTCTTGGCCAAAAATAAAAATGACTAAGTTGCTCCAAGGTCTTATCTATACCGAAGTGTCCAGCCAAACCCCCGCTGTGTTTTTCACGAATAATATTCTCCCTCATGGAACAGCTGGGGATACACAATTGTCCTCCCTTAAAGAGCAATTTTTCCTGTATATTGTAATCTAACCAAGGACTATTACTCCTTATCAAAGGGTTCTGGCACGCCTCATAGGCTTCTCTGAAATCTGTGTCTGTTTTGTAAAGATCTCGTAAATGTTCAAAACCCAAAACCTGTACAGTGCTTTCTTGCAAAAGTAGGGCTTTTCTACTTAATGCTCGGCCACCTTATTTGCTTGTCCACTGATATGTTTTAGCACAAAATTAAAACTCTGTAAGTACTCCACCCATTTGGCATGTTTATGATTGAGTTTGTGTTGCTGCATTACATATTGTAATGCAGAATTATCTGAAAACAGCACGAACTCGTTCCCTAACAAATAATGCCTCCAGTGTCTTAGAGTCTGTACCACTGCGTAAAATTCTTTGTCATATGAGGAGTACTTCTGCCTACTCTCATTCAGTTTTTCGCTGAAAAATGCTACAGGTCTGTCCTCCTGACTGAGTACAGCCCTGATTGCTGTTCCACTAGCATCACAACGTACCTGAAATAATTTTTGAAAATTTGGTAGCCTGAGAATCGGTCTTTCTGTTATCTTTTTTTTCAATAGCTGAAAACTTTTTTCTGCTGCTTCTATCCATCGAAAAGGTTGGCTGGCCTTTTTGATGGTCTCCAACATAGGAGCACAAATTCCGTTGAAATTCTTAATAAACTTCCTATAGAAACTTGCCAATCCATGGAAACTACGTACCTCAAACAAATTTTTCGGTGACGGCCAATTTATTATTGTTGTTACCTTTTCCGGATCCATCTTCAATTCGTTTTCTGCTATCACAAATCCCAGATAAATTTACTCTCTTTGTAGAAACGTACATTTCTTCAAATTTATTAATAACTTGTTTTCCTGTAGCTTTTCCAACACTTTGCGCACATGCCAGAAGTGTTCTTCTTTCGTCTTGCTAAAAATAAGGATGTCGTCCAAATAAACAATTACAAATTTTCCAATATACTCCTTTAACATCTCATTCATGAGTCTCATGAATGTGTTGGGTGCATTGTTCAACCCGAACGGCATGACCAGCCATTCATATAATCCTTCATTTGTTTTAAAAGTTGTCTTCCACTCGTCTCCCTCTCGTATCCGAATCTGGTGATATCCGCTTTTTAAGTCTATTTTAGAGAAGTAAGCTGGCCCACTCAAACAGTCCATCATATCATCCATACGCGGTAACGGAAATCTGTACCGGATGGTGATTTTATTGATGGCCCTGGAATCGGTGCACATCCGCCACTCTCCTCCCTTTTTGGGGGCGAGAACTGTTGGTACAACACATGGGCTCAAACTTTCTCTGATTAAACCTTTGTCCAATAGTTCCTGCACCTGTTTCCTGATTTCTTCATTATCCTTGGGGCTCATTCGATAGGCTGCCTTATTTGGTAAGCTGGCTCCAGGTATGAAGTCAATATGGTGACTGATACTCCGCTTGGGAGGTAACTTGTCTAGCAAGTCGTCCACTACTATATCTGTAAATTCTTCTAACATCTGCTGTATTTCTATAGGTAAATCTGTTATTTCTGTATGCAAGAGGACTGTCCTTGTCTTCTTGACTACAGCATAACTTATTTCAGTGTTCTCAACCTGCTTTAAAAACTATTTTCTGGTCATTAGCAATGCCTTGGTTTCATTTACTTCAGTTGTTTCCTTCTCTTCTCTGATAGGCACAAGGGTATGCCTAACCCCATCTTTTTCGAACTTATAACAGTTCATCACTCCATCGTGTGTCACCTTTCTGTCATATTCCCAAGGTCTGCCCAATAAGATGTGACATACGTCCATCGGCATAATGTCGCAAATGATTTTATCCTTATATCGTCCTATTTGAAATTCAACTTCACTCTGTTCGTCCACCAGTAACTGGTGCCCCTTCTGTAGCCATGAAACTCGATACGGACTGGGGTGTTTTAAATGCTTCAGTCCCAACTTCTCCACCATCTCTATGGACACCAAGTTGTCCATACTTCCACTATCGATTATCATTTTACAGCACTTACCCTGCGATTTGCAAATCGTCCTGAACAGAGCTTTCCGCTGCGTTTGTTCGACACTCTCATCAACTGGTTTCAGTAATACCTTATGCAGCACTAAAGCTTCTCCCGTTTCTGGGGCATTTTCTACCTCTTGAGGGGGTGTTGCTGCTTCCTCCGGTCGCGCCACATATGCGCCTCGCTGTCTAGTTGAATCTGTTTCTGGGCACTCAAACGAGCGGTGCCCCCACTTGTGGCATCTATAGCACTGATAACTAGTTCCCCTTCCATGGCCATTTCCTCTGCCGCGTTGGAACGATCTGACATCTCTCGTTCCGTCTCCTTTTTCTGCTGTTCCCGAAGTCCTTGAACTGCTGGCTTCCTCGCTATTGCTGGCAGTCCGGCCCCTGCCATAGGACTGGCCTCTTCCTCTGGTAGACCCTCGTCCTCTCCAGGCATTCTGTCTTCGGTTAATTTTCTCCTCTGCTTTAATTGCGCTCTGGTATGCCTCCTTAGTATTATTTGGAGACAAAATGCTTATTTCATCCAAAATATCCATCCTCAATCCATTAACATATCTGGTTGTCCTTTCTGCCGTATCCTCTGTGTATCCAGCTCGCAAATTCACTCGATAAAATTCCTCTGTATACTCTTTTGCAGTCAGTCCCCTCTGTCTCAAATTCTGTACCTGTCTATGTAACGCAATTTGATAATCCCTTGGCAGAAATCTGCCCTTCAATTTAGCTACCATCCTTGTCCAAGTTTTAATCGGTGTTTTGTTCAACCTCTTTCTCTCATTCTGGACACTGTCCCACCATAGAGTTGCGTGTCCTTTCAGCTTTGTTGCTGCAAACTTGACTCTACGGTCTTCACTAACTTCCTCGCATTCAAAATACTTGTCCATCTCACTAATCCAATCTAACACAACATCAATAGACAAACTACCATCGTAAGTCGGGAGTTCTGGTTTTGGTCTGTTGTTTGACAATAAGACAGACTTCAGTAATTTCACTTCTGCTGATTCGCCTTCAGGCCCCTCTGCTGCCACTTCCACTTCTTCTTCACTCACATCACCCATATATGGATCTCTCCTCCTGCCTGCCTCTACTGCTTCCAACCGAGCAGTAAGAACTCTGAGTTCTTCTCGTAATTCCTCATCTGCCATTCTACGAGCACCTCGGCCTCGTCCTCGTCTACCTACATCCATTTTTCCCAAATCTCTTCAACTTAATCTGCTCTGATACCACTCCGATGGGACCCAGCCCACTTGGCACACACTTTGCACTTTTATGTGAGGTTGGAAGGTTTACGTGGCGAACAAAAATCTTTGTCCGCGGGATTTCATGAAGTTGGTAGATGGAGAATTTAATGGAGGGAGTAAATACCTGTACTCTGCCTCGAAATGGCTCACGTCCACCTTACGCGCCTTAACCCTAACTCTTCACGGTATTTTCTCGATCGTTCTTCGTTGGGTTTTGCTCTGAGGTATTTGCAGGAATTTACAGGGTAAGTTCCTCAAACAGAACACCAAAAGGACACCGCTCACAAACAGATCACAGATCAATACACCAGTATTTTGACGTGGTTAAAACCCTCAGAGAGGGAAACAGTCCCCGGCCTGCGCCAACGTGGCTACTACAGGCAATTTATTAATAAAAGAATGAAAATTTACATAAGCTTCTCATCATGCACGGTTAACCTACAAATGACCCTCCATGCGCTTTAAATAGAATTCATGGACCAATCGGGTGTCAAGCCACGGATCAAGTGTCGGAAATACCGAGGAGAGAATGAACCGTCGGATCACTACATATCGTGACCGTCGGATTGTAAGTTACAAAATGTACAACGGTAAAGAAACACACTTATACCTAACTCTATACTAGACCAAGTTGAACTTAACTATTTCTATGTGTCGGAATATCCTAACATCCCCCCTTAAGAACAACTTGGGATAGGATTGAAGGATTTACAAATATGACACAATAGGAGAAGGAAGGAGGCACTAGAGCCTATCCCCCCTTAGTGACAACTTCCTGAACTCCAAGCATATATCGAAGTTTAGTGAACTTCGCCTCTGTGAGAGCCTTTGTGAAGATGTCTGCAACCTGATCATCTGTTGAACAATATTGCACTTCAAGAACATGGTCATGAATGAGCTTTCTGATGAAGTGCATGTGAAGTTCAATGTGTTTGCTGCGCTGATGCTGAACTGGATCTTTGCAAAGCTGAATGGCACTTTGATTATCACACCAAAGTGTAGTCGGATGCTGCTGCTCAAAGCCAAATTATGATAGGATCTGACGAAGCCACAAGGCTTCCTTACTAGCTTCCACGGCACCACGATACTCTGCTTCTGCTGACGAAAGAGAAATGGCAGCCTGTTTCTTACAAGCCCATGTAATAGGTCCTGAACCAAGAGTGAAGACATAACCGGCAGTAGACTTCCGATCATCAGGGTCACCAGCCCAATCAGAATCAGTGAAACCAACTAATAGAGGAGTTGCTTTGGCACTGTAATGAATCCCAAACTGTATTGTACCTCGAACATAACGAAGTATTCTTTTAGCTGCTTTCCAATGACTTTCACGGGGTTTTGCAAAAAACGAGCAACAAGGCCAACAGCAAAGGAAAGGTCAGGACGAGTATGGGTTAAATACAAGAGTTTTCCTACAAGTTGACGGTATAAGGTAGCATCAACTTCAGGATAAGTACAAGAGACTGAAAGTTTGACTCCAGAATGAAAGGGAGAAGGAGCTGGCTTACAATCTTCCATGTGAAAATGACGAAGAATATCACAAGCATACTTGGACTGGGAAAGGGAAATACCCTCCTTGGATTGCAAGACTTGAAGACCGAGAAAATAGTTTAAGTGTCCTAAGTCTGTCATTTCAAATTTCTTTTTAAGGCTGGACTTCACATGGTTTATAAGGTTGGGATCACTACCAGTAAGAATAAGATCATCAACATAAAGAACAAGGATGATAAGAGAGTTGCCCACTTTCTTGGTGTAGACAGTATTGTCAGAATAACACCTAGAAAAGCCAGATTCTAAAAGAAAGCTATCCATTTTGGCATACCAAGCCCGAGGAGCTTGCTTGAGACCATAAAGAGATTTCTTAAGTCGACATACAAGGCTGGAGTCTGTTTGGATGAAGCCAATGGTTTGTTCCATATAGATTTCTTCATGCAAGTCCCCATGCAAGAAGGCAGATTTAACATCCATCTGATGGACTTCCCATTTTAAAGAGGCAGCAAGGGAAAGAACGAGGCGGATAGAGTTCATTTTGGCAACAGGGGAGAAGGTTTCAGTGTAGTCAATGCCTTCAACCTGTGAAAAGCCCTTAGCAACAAGACGAGCATTATGTTTATCAACTTTCCCATCTGGTCCATACTTGGTTCTGTAAACCCATTTACATCTAACAAGTTTGCGTCCCTTTGGTAGAGGAACAAGATCCCATGTATCATTTGCCAACAATGAATGATATTCTTCATTCATAGCTGCTTCCCAATGTGGATGGCCTGAAGCTTCTGCAAAAAGTGTCAGGATCATGATTTACTGGAGCTTGAGCCAGTAAAGAAGAGGCTCTTTCAAACTGAGAACGTGTACGTCGCTGATCTGTAGGATCATCGGCAAGATCACCTGCTGCATCCCGAGTAGCACGGACCCATCTTGGAAGTTAAGGATCCTGAGAAGGTGGGGGAGGATTGTCATCCTCACTTTCATCATCTGAAGAAGAAATGTTTTCAAAAGTAGAAGAGATAGGAAGAGGTGGCACATCCGTCGGACTAGGCTCACATGCCGATTTATTTTCATCAAATTTTACATCTCTTCTAATGATAACATTTTTGGACTTAAATGGAATAAGTCTATAACCTTTTACATCTTCAGAATATCCAACAAAAGAACATTTCTCACTCTTAGGTTCTAAAGCTTTATGCTTTTCATCTGGAATATGGGCCCATGCTTCACTTCCAAAAACACGAAAGTGACTTATATCTGGTTTAATGGAACTCCAAGCTTCTTCTGAGTGATATTCTTTAGAACCTTAGTAGGAGTGCGATTTATTATATAATTTGCACAATTAATTGCTTCGGCCCAAAAACTAAGACTGAGTCCTTTAGATTGCAGCATACAATTAGCCATTTCCCTTAAGGTGCGATTTTTCCTTTCAGCTACACCATTTTGTTGTGCAGTGTATGGAACAGTGTGTTGCATTTGAATTCCATTTTCGGTGCAAAAGTTGATGAAGGTGTTTTTAACATATTCTCCACCATTATCAGTTCTTAGCTTAAGAATTTGATGTCCAGATTGTTTTTCAACAAAGGTTTTGAAGGCCAAAAATGTGTTAAATACTTCGCTCTTGAGTTTTAAGAAGTATACCCAAGTGCGTCTGGAGAAATCATCAATGAAAGTTAAGAAATACTTGCAGCCAGAGAATGAAGCAACAGTAAGTGGACCACACAAATCACTTTGCACAAGCTGTAAAGGGGCTAAGGCGTGCCAAGAGGCACGTTTTTCAAAATTGTCCCGATGATGTTTTCCGAGTACACATCCGGAACAAACACCATCTC
>APFE030870265.1:30255-52615 GCA_000404065.3 Pinus taeda | reverse complement strand
TTGTAGCCGTAGGAATACCCAATCACCTACATCAAAACTTCTTTCACTGCGATGCTGATCTTCCTACTGTTTCATTCTATTATGTGCCAACACAAGGTTATCCTTTAAGAGTTGGAGGACTTGTTGTTGATGTTCGATGTGATGTCACATTACTTGAACCTTATAATTTTCTCTTAAATATGATGTGATGGATGGTGGTTAATATCCATAAAGTGCCATAAATGGGGTCATATTGTTGTTGTATGGAAGGAAGTGTTATACCACCATTCAGCCAGAGGCAACCATTAGACCCATTGTGTTTGTTTATCAGGTACAAAGCAACGAAGATATCCTTCCAAATATTTGTTTATTATCTCAATTTGCCCATCAGATTGAGGATGATAAGATGAGCTATGAGCTAACTGAGTACCAAGACAAGAAAATAATTATGTCCAAAAATTTCCAGTGAAAATGGGATCTCTGTCACTTACAATAATCTTTGGGTTTCCCTGTAGCTTTTGAATTGTTGTTTCCATAAATGCAGTAGAAACTATACTGGATTTAAATGGATGTGATAATGCACAAAGTGTGCATACTTGGTAAGTTTGTCAACCACCACCATGATGACACTCTTTCCCTCAGACTTGGGTAAACCTGTGATAAAGTCCATTGAAACCTCCTCCCAACATTGGCTTGGAATGGATAAAGGTTGTAACAGACCTGGTGTCTCAATTGTTTCAGCTTTATTTTGTGAGAGTGACATTTGTTGCACTTGGTCTTATAATTTTGATATATCATGTAGCATTTCTTCCTCTTCTTCATGAATCATGCTTGAGCTTTTAGGTTTCTTACTAAGTGTTTGCATTTTTTTTCCTCGGGGCATCAGTTATCGATAATAATGCTCTACTATGCCCTTTGAATTCCTTCAAAATAAATTTTCAAACCAAGCTTAAGTAAAAACTTTTAAAAATCTACACACCTTTTTTCACTTTGTAGGAGCTCGATATTGCCTCTGATGTATCTCTGTACTTTCGGATCATCTAGTTCTGAAATTGCAACCTGTAGTAGCCCTGTGTGTCCTCTTTCCAATACCACCAGTGTGATCCAAATTAGATTCTCCAAGGAAGACTTATGCGAAATCTCCCACAGTGACTTGATTATAGACTAGTTCAGTAGAGCGAACTTGTATGGCGTGCCACGAGTCACTGTTTCGACCTTTGGCTTTGAAAAATATCTAGAAGAAACTACAGTCCATCCTCTTTCTATACCTTTTTATGAAATTTCAATCCGATGCTCAGAGAGAAAGTTATGACGATTTTCCCCAGGTCACCTGTTTGGAATGTAATTCAGGAGTTTGCAAAAAGACCAACTTCCTCATATCATATCTCCGCAAATATAGCGTGAAAAGATCTGAAATTCAGACTCGAGATTCAACACAATTTCTTCTCAAATGGGTTTTTTTTTTTAGCTTCTGAAACATTGCAGAAAAAAATTTATAGCAAAAATGCCATGATGACCTGTTTGGAGCAGCAAAATCCTAGAATCCAAAGCTCTCATACCAAATGTTATGAAATCAACTCAAGAAAAAGATAGAAAAGATAGATCAATGCATTAGAATTCAGCCTCTTCGAGGGGGAAACCTCCTTTACATGACATAAATGAACAATTTTTGGATGATTAAAATGACAAAACCTCCTTTCTATATATAGGAGTCTAAGGAGTCACAAGATAACCCAGCTGATCTAACAATAATAATATAAATCCACAAAAGTAACAATAGAGGGATTCTATGGGGAAAAATAATAACAATATGGGGATAATAGGGGCACAACAATATTAATAAGGGATACAACTACAATAGTAATGGGGTAATCACTAGTATTATAGTGACCCAACATGCAGTAAGTTTTCTTAATAGGTGCTCTTTCAACTTTTACCTCATTAACTCTTGTTTTGCTTTTGAGTTGGGGCCTCATTTGGTGGTGGTTCTTTGGTGTTTTCCTTCTCAGCACTAAACACAAAACCGAAAGTATTAACCGCGTGTCCGACACTTGCAATCTCCTCAACCGCCTCAAATTATTCAATTTCTTCTGTTTGTTCTATCTACTCATCTGCAAGAACTGAGTCAATAATATGTGCAACCAGAGCCTTCATGTTGTGATTCTACTATGGGGATGTCTTTTCTTAATGATATTCTTGGTGAAAAGAACAATATTGATCCATGCCCATACTCTCGACATTCAACACGACATTCAAGCTCTGTGCATACTTAGCCAGTTGACTATTGTTGTTGATGTTGTTATTGAACTTCTTCAAGAAATTAAACTTCGTGGGCTTACTGCTGACAGTGGCCTGACTTTTAGTTTGTTTCAGTTATGCCAACTCATTAGACAAAGTCTTGCTTGTTCGAGTCAAGCTTTCCAAATCAGTAATTTCCTTATCTTTGGCCTTGGTTGAAGAGGCATATGACCTTTTTCCTGTATCCTAGGGATCTTTGGATGACTCATCATCAATGATGACTGATTCCATGCAGTTCTCCTCGGCAACAATGGCTTCCTCAAAATTCTGAGCCAAAGTTTCTTTCAGTGCTATCTTTACAAATTGTGAAATGCTTACCAGCAAGGAAAAAGTATAATAATCAATTGTGATGGGGACATGAGGTGCCATATCTGGAAGGAATTTGTTCAATATCTGATTGAACCTTTGGTTAAAGTCCCTCACTCTTTCAATAATATGGCTGGTTTTTTTTATAAGAAATCTTCCCATGGAAGTTGCTCGCCTATTGGATGAAACGAATACCATTAAAGAAACTTACATTAGCTTGAATTCAATGTGCAAGTAGCAATATGCCGCTTCAGTTTTGATTCAGCCTCTGTTGGAAACCTTCACCTTGGATTTGCCCTAAGCCACTACGATTTAGCACCTGCCAACTTTGGACTTACACCAGAAAGTTATGGTAACAATATTTGAGCTTTGTTGAAAAAACATTGGTTTAAGCAACAACCGATACCGAGTCCACCAACCACTAGGCAGAGAGATGTGATAGCATGTAAAACGTTATGACTTACAAGCCCCTCTCTAAATTTTCACATTCACAACGGAACTACATTTCGAACCATAAAATATAAATTATTTTTATAATCAGTTAATTATGATTTACACTCGTGATTTCATTACTCTTTAAACTTTTTTTTTTAAATAAGTAAAATATTATGAGTTTCAATACCTCTTAATGGCCAATGGTACGATACGCTAATACAATTGCAACAGTTTAAATTATATCAAAAAATTGCGACCAACGCCTAGAATCGGTTGAATTTCTTCTAATGACATGGGTTAATGAACATTGTGGACTCGAAGAGTTTATCTGCTAGTGTTGGATGTCAATAACATTTCATCCGTACTACCTCCTAGATCCTCGACCGTGAAAGGCGGAGCAGATGCCAAGGGGAATCAAAAGAAAGAGGAAATTTGGAATATTTGGATTTTAACATGTTTATAATATTTTAATTTTTTACCTATTTATTTCTTTTTTAACTATTTTTATTTTCCCAATATTTTTTAACACATTTGTTTTAATTGACTTTTTATGTTAAATTCGTTTATTTATTTATTTTTCTTTTAATTTAATTTAATGTGAATCATTATTTTTGGAAAAAAATCAAATATTGGTAATCTTACACATAAATTTTGTTATTTTTTAATTTTTTTTATTCATTTTTTTCATAATTTTTATTTATTTATTTAAAAAATCATTTGCATACTTAAAAACTACATTTTTTTTAGATTACTCAGATATAAATACATCAAATATTGGTTGAGGATAGTAATTCTGTTTAACAACACAATCAATTATTTGAGTAAATCTCTCAAACAAACACTAAACTATAAATTAAATATCTGAGTTCCAACTAATTAACCATTAATCACCCATTACATTTATGATAAGAAATCTAATTCAATGTCCACAAAGCATTTAAAAATTAAATCTCCAAATTATTTAACAGGTCAGTTTTTATATATATATAGTGAATGTGTATTTTTTTAATCTTAATTAATTATTTTATGGTTTATCCCTAACAGGGAGCCTTGTTCTGCTAAACACCCTGCTTCAATAAAGTCGATTGTCAGAGTTGTGTACCTCTTCGTTGTAAGCCTTGTTCTGCGAAACTCCCTGCTTTAATAAAGTCCATTGTCAGAGTTGTGTACCTCTTCGTTGTAGACTCACGTATTAGGCAAAGAGGTATGGTGTTCGTAACCGAGACAAAGACAAAACATGAAGCCATGTTTTATTCCAATAAATGCTGAAGCTTCGTATACATGTAGGCTGAGAGAATATTGCAATTTAAAATGAAAAACAGTGTGCCAAAAGTGATCACTTAGTCCATCGGCTAATTCATAATTCCACGAGTTGAGATGGTACATCATTTCGAATCCATTCATAGTAGGTGAGCTGATTCAATACTTAATGAAATGAATATCCTTAGCTGCAATTATTTTACAATATGTAATCAAATTTTGTGATTAAGGATTCAATGCACATTCAGGTGGAGTTGCCGAAAATCTTCTTGACCTGTCGTGACAGTAGTCGTAAGTCATATAGTTTTTACGAACCCATTTAAGTTGCCTGAGTTGATGTTGATTTAGACTTTGCAATTTCGACTGATCCCACCAAGCGTTGGCACAGGACGAAGAAGATTGAGATGACACGCTGCATGCATCTACTTCAAAGGATTGGTAAGAGGCAACAAAGGGGGCGTGACTCCACTCTATTTTAACCCTTCCTCCGTCGGTAGCCCATTCCTCTCCATTCCAAAGGGTGGATAGGATCCTCATGGGTCGACTATTTGGATATGGAACGCCCGCAGCTTCATTGTTTTTGAATACCCGGATGGGGATAGAATCAATCCAAAATCTGTTTTCACAACAGGAAAAACATATATGTTAACAGAATCCATGAAATTTTTAAATACAGCTTATAAATGAGGTTCCGTTTCAGTTACTCGAAGCACATACACGATTTGTTTGTGGTTCCAAAGAATAGAATAGTTATGGAAGTCCGCTGTGGGATCAAACCACAGATGAAGTCTTTGTTCTCTATTCCCAACTCCACTTGCGAACACGTTGGTCTGAAAAGTGTATGGATTTCCCGGAAGGTTTCCCAGAAATTCAAAGTCGAGTTCGTCGTGAGAAGAAGCTTCGGACGACATCTGAAAGCAAAATACTGACATTACTATATTGTGCATTATCGAAACTATGACCGATCTGGCTGCAATATTGAAATTTAAAATATGGATCTCAGAAATTGAGTTTATGTACAGTCAACTGATAATAAATAATTCTGCAAGTTTTCGTTCTTGAGAGAAAATAGGTGCTTACATAATACGAGGTAACCGTTCCAGCGGAATTCCCTGAGATCAGCTTAATTCTCATGCTCACGCTGCCGAAGAGGTATTCCTTTTTGGACCGAAAACCAGAACCTAGTGAAACAAGAATCGTTATATAAACATCCATACAATATTAAATACAGGATCTCCTTAAAATTGAAATACTTTACCTGAGATTTGATCCATAGTGAGCTGCGCCGTTTGACTATTGTTCAACAACTTAACCGCACCCCATGAGATATCGAAATTGTCATGGAGGTTGGAAGTCTCTATCGAGAAGAGAATAAGAATGAGAACTGAACTTATATATGCCAACTCTTGTAAATATCTTCCAAATGCTAAAAGAGTTGCACCGCTCTTCATTGCCGATGGTGGAATTGAGTGACTTGAATGCCTCTTTTTTGACAGCAGCGTAGTGGGCATACCAAATACAAGTTCTGACAGTAGCGAACACCCTACCCATTCATATATGAATCGAAATTCTCCAGCATCCAATTTTTTTATTGCGTTTGGACAAATAAATGTTTAGGGAGCCAATAGAATAATATGCAATCACATGAATGACATCATAGAGCACTCGAATTTAAAATCCTATGTAATTTATCGGTCCTGGTCATTATTCATTTCCATGTCATCATTTCAGATGCGTAGGGATTATCTGGTTCTATGTAACTTTGACCGCTAAATATTACGTGTGAAGACGAATGACTAAGATTCTTCTGACTACAACAAACAACTAAATTATGATAACTTCTACCACCCAAGATTCCCGTGCGGGTATCATTGGACAGGTAGTACCATACACAGACGGTAGCTTTTTTTACTACCAAGAATCTTAAGGAGGTCCATACTGAAGCGCTAGCTTACAAACTTCCGTGAACGTCGTACATGAGGCGGCAGATCTGTGTGTCCCCATGACAACTGTAACATGTTTAAGAAATTCCGAGTATCAAGTGCAAGAGAATAAAAAGTTAGTATGTCTCATTCACTAATAAAATATATCTTTAATAATACTTTGATCATCGATCAGATCCAACCCTTCTTCGCTTGTCCAATACTTGTATGTTTCAACTACTTTTGAGGGTTTCAACTACTTTTGAGGGTTTCTATGCAGCGCCATGCTTTGCTGGATTAAATAACAATCGAGGACTGGGCTGTCATAGTAAGGCAATAACAATGAACAGAGTTCTAGAAAGTTTCCGCTTGCCCAGTACTTTTATGCTTCATCTACTTATGAGATTTTGTTGCAGTGCCATACGATTGAATAATAAGTTAACAATGATGGAAGAGTGTCATAATGACTGGCGAGAATTCTAAGAAGGGGTTAGAATTTTTTTATTTTTATTTTTTATTTACAGTCGGCTATAATGTTTATATTTTATAATATTAAAGATTAGGTAAAATTTTACTAGTTTTTTTTTAAGTTTAACATAATTGAGTTGTTAAATTAATAATGAGGATAGTCATCCATGTTTTTATTTGTAAAGGCAGGCTAATTGTAATATCACTAGTCACATAAAATTACTGAAGTTACTAAGTTGATTTGTGTTAAATATTGCAGGCTAACTGTAACACCACTAATCACTGAACTTATTAAGTTGATTTGTGTTAAATATTAATTTAGATTGTATTACATGTTGATGATTGAATATTAATCACTACTAGTCACATAAAATCACTGAAGTTATTAAGTTGATTTGTGTTAAATATTAATTTAGATTTTATTACATGTTGATGATTGAATATTAATCAACTGCGGCTACAAAGACAAGAAACATGTGTTGTGATTACCTAAATTATTGGTAATGATATTTTAACAAAATAGCAATTGTTTTAATGTAGTTAAGAGAAATGTTGCCAAGAAAACAATTACCCTCTACCTAGAAAGGAAAATATAGAGGGGGAAAGAAAGCAAAAAATGGATCCTAGAGCTAGGTGATCAAACCAGTGGGACAATTTGCTTAACACAGTCAAGAAGAAAGTATAGAGCTTGAGGCTAGACGAAGTCCTCAGGCCCAAGGTACTGACTGTAACTGGACAATCAAATGTGGAAAAAAGAAAGTGCTTGGGGGCGAATCCAGTGTGGAACACAGAAAGTGCTCAAGGGAGAGTTAGAACGTAATTGCCACACTCGTGGTTCGGAGGAGAGACTTTCAAACAGATAAGTAAAACAACAAATTTTGAACACTTATCCTTTCAGTGAGATAAGGAAATATCTCTGTGATGAATGCATATGTTTATAAATTGCAAATCGGAAACCAGAAAAGCTAACAATGAACCTTCTAATTATTATTACATCCATTATCAATTCTTGCATAAATCAAAGACTATAAAATGAGATAATCTAGCAACATATATATATATGTATGTATGTATGTATGTATGTATGTATGTATGTATGTATGTATGTATGTATGTATGTATATATGTATGTATGTATGTATGTATGTATGTATACATATACATATACATATTAGCGGGCTTGTAAGAAACTATATGTTCATGAATAGATAGGAAGACGAGGCAATTAAGTAAGTTATAATAAATTTCTGTAAGTAGAGTACAGTTCAGAAAGTATTGTTACAACAAAGATTTATTGACTGTCATAAGTAAATAAACATCCACATTCTAGGACGGAGTTATAAGATAGGATGAAACAGTCCAATCATAGTCACAAACTACAAGTAGTAACGCATGCGAATGCAACCCTTACTGAAGTTATCTCATCTATACATGGGTTAATCATGAAAACTATAAAAATCCTATAGAAATCTCAAACCTTATAACATGTATTGTCATTATTAATTTCAATAGAATTCTAGAAGAAATTACATTCTACCTCACAGAGTTACTGGCCTTCTACTTCATATCAAGAATCCATACAAATTCCAATCGGCCAGCAAGAATGCTCATAAATTGAATACCATAATAACAGAAGCAGTGAAGTACAACAAACCCTCATTCAATAATATAAATTGCAAGCTAGGAAATTGGAAAATTCATTAAGAAAACAAAACATATACATGATATGTGATGAGAGTCGAATAAGTGAATAACAAAACAGTACCTCGGCCGCGTAGGGCAAATATAACAAAGAAAAAAAAAATATAGAAGTATTTTCTATCGACCCTAACGGTTCTCACTAATATCTTTATACAAAATGCCAGAACATTTAAGACTAAATGTGTATTGCTAAAACCTTAGATAGTCATTCAAATCAACTCTTAGAGCCAGTCTCAACAAATCAAGGACTGGAGAACAATGGTCGAGCCTCGACCCAAACCATAGAGAAAGCTCCATGCATTTCGTGGTAGGTGTAATTCCCAACCTATATAAGACGAAGAAGCATTTGGTGAGGTAACGGCCTTTTCAACTACCATTTCGAATGAACCAAAGTGCGGATAGGCATACCTGCAAAAACGACCTCTAGTCAGAAGCTATGACAATCAATCATGAAACCTTAAGCAAGAAACGAGTAATAAACATTCACCTGTATGTGAAGAACCATTTTGAAGTCGTAGTCGCCCATTCGGTCACAGAAAACCTTGAAACCCTGGGTCAGTTCATTTAGGTTGTATATACACCTTTATATGAAAATTGAAATCATTCGTTCGATATTAAGGAACTCTTAGTTACCTAGTTAAAAGTTACTTCGACCAGGTCATCCTCCCTGAAGATTGAGCAGCCGAGTCATTTCTGAGTGCAAAGGCCAAACGTTTGATCGGAACAAGTAGAGTTCAGTCAGACAGTAACCATTAAGCTCTTCTCCTAAAAATATAATCGTTGGAAATGACTAATCGATTAAGGACGGCATTAGTTGTAGCTGTCAAGTAGTGGAGGACTCCATAGTTCTTGGTGGCAAGGGTTCAAACCTCCTCATCCATTCACAAAGGTAAAACACTGTGGAGCAGCAAGAACCCCAAAACCCAATCGCAAAAATGACTAACCATCGGCCGGTGGGTGCATCAATCAATTAGGTAAAACCTTAAGCTCTCTTGCGCCGTCGAATCAACACCAAAGATCGATGATCAGGAGGGATCCCATCTGTTGTTGTCCCTATCACATTAATCCTCATTGTTAGAAGGTCGGCCCTATGCTTAACATGTGGCCTAATCTACAAATCTAGCTATGAGCCAAATGAGGGTTTGGGAAGGGAATCATATGAATTAAATTCAACACTATAGTTTGTATATGATGACCACCAACCTTTCTTATACAACATATTAAATGACCGAGTTATGAACCATGTGCCATCCGTATCCATGAAATCATCCTTTAATCACCTCGGGATTCTATTGAGATCCTAATAATTAATTAGATATTGAATGGAGTACATTGAAATGTATTTGAAAGAAAAAAAAATATTTACGTGTATGTTACAAATGGTATCAGAGCTCAGGTTTGTACACTGAGACTCTTTGCGAATAAGATATGTACTGGAAACCAATGCATTTTTTTTAACTAAATAAACTTATGTGTGAACATAGAGATTGCAACAAAAAAAGAGATGAGGCAAAATGCAGGAGAGATAAAGACCAATCGATCCACCTAGAACCACTTATGTAAACGCCAATCCTGATATTTGGATACAGTTGGGCAAAGAGTCACGACAAGCTAATGCGATGTTACTCAAGACTGTCCAGCAGCTGTGTGCTGAAATGACAAATTTAAGAACAGATAATGAAAGATTACATGAAGAATAGGAGAAAATTCTCAGAAGTCTGTCTAACCGACAGAATCAACGGCATCCAGACCACAGTGTTGAGGATCGGGAGAAGACCCCGACGGCTCAACATGGAGAAGAAAAAGGTGAGTTAGAGAAACATGGGGAGGACGAGGAACTGTGCTCCGATAATGTTTCCAACTAGTGCAAAACTAAAATATAGAACACTGAATTACAAGGCAAATTTAAAAATATCAAGCCATCACTCTTTGAAGGGGAATCAAAAGAGGTAGCAGAGGCTTGGCTAATTGATATGGGAAAATATTTCCAGATTTATGAGTACACAGATAAACTGAAGACATGATTAGCAGTTTATCAATTAAGAGGTAAGGCCACCTTATGGTGGGAAGAAATCAAAATGGTAAGGAAGATCAACGAAGACGAAGTCACCTGGCAAGAGTTCGAAAAACATTTCAAGGATAAATATTTAACTGAATGGTATTACGATGAAAAGCCAAAGGAATTTCATGAGTTAAGGTTGGGAACCTTAACCATGGATGAATACATGACACAATTCACATCCCTGCTATGTTATGTGCCTTACATGCACGAAGAGAAGGCCAAAATTCAGCGCTTCATCAACAACTTACCCAACTTCATGAAGCAGAAATTAGAATTTGACTACCCTAAGACAATGGATGACACTATGCAGAAAGCTCACATCTGCTACCAACAAATGAAACAAAAGAATGAAGGACCAAAAGGGAGTCTAAACAGGAAAGGTAGAAGTTTCACTCCAAATAAACACTCAAGATTTTCTAGTGACAGAAATGTACATCAAAAGACTCTCAACAGATTTCTAGCTAGAAATCAGCGCAAGACTGCTTATTCATATTACAAGCAGTTAGAAGGAGTTACAAAATCAATGAATGACGAGCAAAAAAAATCGTCGCTACAATGTTGGGGATGCGGAAAACCTCACTATTACAATAATTACCCCATAAGGCAAGAACAGAACAACTCTCAAATATGCAAGAGGCATCCGCAGTTGGGGATATGGCAAGGAGTATGCCCATAATTAATCTTTTCTTGGATGATCATCAGGCAGAATTCCAGCCTACTATGATCAAATGTGAAGGTATGATTGCTAAGCAACCTATCTCTATTTTATTTGACTGAGGCACTAGCTTAATCTATGTTAGTCCTAAGGTGGTAGATAAATACCAATTGCAGAGAAGTAAGTTCTCAAAACCATGGCTAGTGCAACTAGCCATGGGGAAAAAAAGAAGAGTAACAACAAAAATTGAACATTGCCCCATAACGATTTCAAGACAGCCTATTCACGTAGACCTTAATATACTTCCTTCGGGTTCTTATGACATATTCATTAGGATGGATTGGATGGAAAGGTGTTGGTCCTTAGTAGACTGCAAATAGAAAACTGTTAGTTTTACTGCTGAATCAAGCCAAAGAAAGGAGCTCCAAGGAATTAAAATCAATACCAAGTTATGCCCATTACTGCTAGTCAGCTAGGAAAATGTATTAGAAAGGGTTGTCAAATATATGATGTTCAAGTAGGATTCACAAACACTAAAAATAAAATGCCCTCCCTGGAAAATGTTTCTATTATTCAAGAATTTTTGATGTATTTCTAGAATCTATTCCAGTTTTACCACCAAAGCGGGATATTGATTTCACCATTGAGTTAATTATAGGTATAGCCCCTACATCTAGAGCCCCATATCGCATGAGCATACTTGAGTTAACAAAACTCAACATTAAGCTACAAGAGCTTTTAGATAAAAAGTATATACGTCCTAGTGTGTCCCCTTAGGGAGCCCCTATCTTATTTGTACGGAAAAAGGATCGAACCTTAAGATTATGCATTGATTATCGACAATTAAACAAACTCACCATCAAGAATAAGTACCCCTTTCCCTGTATAGATGATCTATTTGATCAAGTGCAAGGAGCTAAGGTATTCTCGAAAATTGATTTAAGATCTGGTTACCATCAAATAAGAATAAAAGAAGAAGACATCTACAAGACATCATTCTGTACTTGATATGGACATTATGAGTTTGTGGTATTTTATTTTGGCCTCACAAATACCCCAACCACTTTTATGAGCCTGATGCATGGTATTTTTCAGCCCTACCCGGCTAAATTTGTGTTGATATTCATTGATGATATTTTAATATACTCTAAGAATTAGGAGGAGCATAAAGAACATCTGAAAATAGTATTGCAAACACTAAGAGAAAATCAGTTGTATGCCAAATTCAACATGTGATTTTTTTAAAGATCAGATTCAACACTTGGGTCATGTTATATCAGCAGACGACATCGCAGTAGACCCGGAAAATATCAAAACAATCATGGAATGGACAGCCCCAAAGAATGTCGTAGATATCAAATCATTCTTGGGATTAGCCGAACACTACCGTATATTCATTGAGGGATTTTCAAAAATCTCCTTTTGGATGATTTCCTTACAGAAAAAGGAGTGCACTTTCCAATGGACAGTCGAATGTCAGCAAAGTTTTGAAAAATTAAAACATCTACTCACTATTGCATCGGTGTTAAAAGTAGCAAATCCAGAAAAGTCTTTTGTAGTTTGCACACATTCAAGCAAAGGTGTTGGTGAGGTACTAACACAAGAAGGAAAGGTGATTTCTTATGAGTCTCAAAAGTTAAAAGAATATGAACAACGGTATTCCGCTTATGACCTTGAATTGACAGTGGTAGTTCATGCACTAAAAATGTGGCAACACTACCTGATGGGGAAGAAATTTATGCTACTAACAATTCATAGCAGCCTCACAAACTTTTTCAATTAATCTAGCTTAAACGCTTGATAAGCCAGATGGACAACATTTTTAAGCAAATTCGATTTCGAAATGGAACACCTAAAAGGGAAGGAAAACCGTGTGGCCGACACCCTAAGCAGAAAGGTACATTGTATCTATGAGGTCCAAATGAGCTAAGTAAGTTCAAATATTCCTGACATCATAAAAGAAGTAGCTGGAATATACTTTCCTTTGGCAACAAGTTAAAGAAAACTTGCTAAAAAAGGAAAAATCAAAATTTGAAATAAATTCTGATCACCTCCTTACTTTTCAGGACATAATTTACATTCCTAACCAAAACTTGGTTAAACAACTAATATTAGATGATTTTTAGAGGAAATCTTATGTTGGCCACCTAGGTTATCAGAAAATGTTTTTAGCCCTCAAGAAAGGGTACTTTTGGCTCAAACTAAAGAATGATGTTATAGAGTATTTGTCCAAATGCTTGGAGTTTTAGTTAGTGAAGGCAGAACACCAACATCCCGCCGAGTTGTTACAACCATTGCCCATTCTAGAATGGAAATGGGAGACCATATCACTAGATTTCATCACTGGATTACCCCACACAAGGTGGTAGCATGACTCTATTATGGTGGTAGTAGAGAAATTGAGTAAAACAACTCACTTTATACCTGTGAAGTCCATGTATAAAATGGTGGAAATTGCAGATATTTTTATGAAGGAGATTTTTTTATTACACGGAATACCCAGGGTGGTGATCTCTAACACAGATGTAAAATTTACATCCACGTTTTGGAAGACTCCCTTTTCGGGATTGAGTACCCAGATTCAATTTAGTACTGCCTACCTCCCCCAAACAGATGGACAAACCGAACAGGTGAATCAGGTTTTCGAGGACATGCTATGCATGTTTGTGATGCAACAACCACACAAGTGGGAGGATTACCTCCATTTAGTGGAATTTTCATATAACAATGGACATTACGAATCTTGAGGTATGAGCCCCTTCGAGGTTTTATATGGGAGGAAGTACAGGGTGCCCCTAAACTGGAATAATCCAGTTAATAAGCTAGCATTGGGTCTTGACATGCTAGTGGAAATGGAGGAAACTATTAAGAACATTTGACAAAATCTAAGGGTGGCCCAAGATAGACAGAAAGTGTATGCAGATAAACAGAGAACATACAGGGAGTTTCGACCAAGGGATCACATTTATATAAGGGTGAAGCCCAATAAAATTTCCTTACAGTGGTGAGCTTGTGCTAAATTAGCACCTCGATACCGTGGACCCTTTCAAGTCTTGGTACGGGTTGGACGAGTGGCTTATAAGCTGGTGCTACTGAGCCACATTTGGGTCTACAATGTGTTGCATGTGTCCTTACTAAATAAATATGTATATAACCCTCAACACATTATTGAATAGGAAAATATTCAATTAAATGGTTAAGTGGTTATATGACTGGATATATTGTTTTTTTTAGGAAACTAAAAGTTGAATTTTTGTTGTTGTTTCAAGTCAAATCGGAAGGAGAATTCCTGGCAGAACCTCTTCGTATTCTCGATCAGAGAGAAACCAACTTGCGGAAGCGAGCCATCACCAAGGTTAAAGTGTAATGGAAGCACTTTGGCCTAGATGAGGCCACTTGGGAAGAGGAGGAGGTTATGCAAAAAGTTTATCCAACATTTTTTTTTGAAAATAGAGAGAACATCAGGGATGGTGTTCTTCATATGGGGGAGGATATGTAACACCCCAAGTCACATAAAATTATGGGAGTTACTAATTTGATTTGTGTTAAATATTAATTTAGACTTTATTACATGTTGATGATTGAATATTAACAAAATGAGGCTAGAAGGCCAAGAAACATATGTTGTGATTACCTAAATTATTGGTAATGATATTTTAACAAAATAGTAATTGTTTTAATGTAGTTAAAAGAAATGGTTGCCAAGAAAACAATTACCCTTTGCTTTGAAAGGAAAATATAGAGGGGGGAATAAAGCAAAAAATGGATCCTAGAGCTGGGTGATGAGACCAGTGGGACAATTTGCTTAACATAGTCAAGAAGAAAGTATGGAGTGTTGAAAATAGCAACAAGAAATGCTAAAAATAGAATTGCGAAAAATAGCACTGCTATAAATAGTAGTTCAACCAATGTTGATCTTAGCAAAAATGGATGGAAAAAATACAAGTGCTAAAAATAGCATTCTATAAATAGCATTTTGGGATACCTTCCTATTTTAGTCAATCCCTAAACTAAAATAGTGAAGTAAAATTCGAATTTGATCTTAGCATCTATTTGTAAATTAATTAATTAATTAATCTTGAGTTAATTAGTTAAGGAAAATCAAACATGAAGTCTATGTGGGGAGATGCAATAGTTTCTCCATTAATTGAGGAATTTATCCATCAGTTAAAGAGATAAGGGTGAGTTGTAATATTGAGTTGTAATATTGAGTTGTAATTAGTTGACTTAGTTAACTGAGCCAAGTCCAGTTAGATTAATTCAAACAGTTTGTTGAATTAATGTAAGTTTAGTTAGTTAATGCTTGCATGCATGTAATTACTACACTTCAGATAACTGAGTATTCTATCATAAATAACTCATGCATATCAGTTCATCCAAAGACCTAGTCGAGATCAAATGGAGGGGCATTGTACTATCAGTTGCTAGAACATTCCATTGTGAATATTCCTTGCATGCAGAAGGAATTATTTCCTTCAGGATTGCACAATTACTTCTTCAGGTTTAGTGAGTGTGATGAGGCCAATTCATACATGTGGCTTCACTGGACCCTAAGAAAAACTACACAAGGAAATAGGAGGTTTGGAGGGCTTGAGGAGGACATATACAGTGTCTATTCAGTTTTTGAGTTGTATTGTTTGATTGCAGAGAGAGCAGGATAGCTTGAGAGCTAATTCTTTTTGTAACTTGAACAAGATTTCCACTTGTATAATAATACAGAGTTGGGGTTTTAGGTTGAGGCTTTCCCCAGGTTATTTCTTCTTTGTTATGTGTGATTGATTTCTCATTCTCAGTTATATGTGTTCTCTTGATCTTGCTCAATTCAATTAAGCTTCCGCAAAGTTTTATAGAAGTAGATCTTCTATTGCATTTTAGTATGTTGCATAATCTGTTGATCTACAGTGGGGATTCCTACATGGTATCAGAGCAAAGGTGATCAAGGCAAAGAACAATATACAAGAAGGAGGAGTTCGAAGTTTGGCTCCTGAATATAGAAATCGAGTTCTAGTCACATCACTATTTCACCTATAGCGTGCAGTGGTTTAAGACTCGAGTATGCCCTTGATGGCATCTCGAATTATATAGCGTGGAAGGATCACATGGAGGCAATATTAGAGGATAATGGTCTAAAGGACTTCATTGATCAAGAATTCCCCAAGCCAACTGATGCTACTCAACTGGATGAATGGAAGAAATGCGTGGCTAGAGCAAGGATAATCCTCCCGGAGGGAGTTCACGACCACATTGTCTTGAGCCTCCATGGGAAGGAGACACCGTTTTCGACGTGGAAAACATTGAAAGATTTATATCAGAATAGCAGTGACCAAAGGAAACTCGTGCTGAAAGACAAGCTTCATAAGATCAAGTGTGAAAAGGGTGACACGATCTCTACATATCTGAACAAGCTCACCACCTGCAGGGATGAGTTTGGAAGTGTAGGGATCACGACCGTTGATGATGACATGGTGAGTCTTGCACTCCTCAGTCTTCCTAAGAGCTGGCATAGCTACCAAGACTCGGTTAATGGAAGAGAATAACTGCCAAATTGGGAACGACTTTGGTCAAATCTGATGTAGGAGGAAATAAGAAGAAGCATTAGAGATGGATCCTCATTGAAGCAAGATGATGAGGAAAATCTAGCCTTAGAGAGTAAGGTGAGGAAAGGGAAAGGGAAGGTGTCCCATCCCAAATTTGGTTCTTCCCATGGTGGGAAGAAGATTGACAAATTGAAAGTGCGATGCTTTCATTGTCATGAAGTGGGCCATTATGCTACGAATTGTCCACAGAAGAAATCCAAGAAGGGTTCTTTAGAGGGGTCTAATAGTGAGGCACATGCCTCATAGTTTGAGCTAGATTTATCGCTTATTACATGCATGGTTTCATCCATGGTGGGATGTGTGTGGTACCTGGACAATGTAGCTCCATTCCACATGTCAGGTGACAAGAATCTTTTCAGTACCTTGGAGGAGAAGGATCTCCAGATGTGGATTGAGATGGGTGATGATGGAAAGTACCATCTTTCAGGTGAAGGTACGGTTGTGTTTCAAAGGGAGCATGGAGCTCCCCTCACCCTGACTAATGTAAAGTATGTACCAGGTTTGAAGAACAATCTTGTGTCTGTCGCTATGGTAGAAAATAAAGGATATGATGTAGTCTTTAGTAAAGGAAAGGTATTCCTAAGGCATATCCATACTGGACAGACAAAGCGAATAGGGATTCGAGTCAAGAATATCTACAAGTTGGAGGTAGATGACTATGCTGCTTTGAGTTCCAAATCTAAAATGGAGTAGAGCCAAAATGTTAGCGAGCTATGGCATACAATACTGGGCCACTTGCACCATGGAGCCCTGAAGATCATGCAGCAGATTTCTATCAGATTACCCAAGGGAAAACTTGAGCAGACGACTACATGCAAAGGTTGTACCTTGGGTAAGTATGTGAAATCTTCCTTTTTGGATCGAGACAGTAGATCTGGAGAAATCCTGGAGCGAGTTCACTCAAATTTTTGTGGACCTTTATCTACAACCTCCACCACTAAACAAAGGTACTATGTTATTTTTATTGATGATTTTTCTCGTAGATGCTGGATCTACTTTATGCAAAAGAAGGATCAGACCTTCTTGAGGTTTTGTGAGTTTAAAGCCTTGGCAGAGAAAGAATCTAGAAAGAAAATAAGAGCCTTGGGTAGTGATAATGGTGGAGAGTATGTCTCCCAATATTTTAAAGACTTTTGGGTTGCAAAAGGTATTAAACGGGAATTGACGGCACCCCATAACCCACAACAGAATGGGGTGGCCGAAAGGAAGAATAGATCGATTTTGGGAGCAGCTCAAGTGATGTTGCATGACTAAAGCCTACCACTGCATTTGTGGGCTGAGGCATGCAATACAACAGTATACTTGCAAAACAGAAGCCCGCGCCATATACTGAGAATGAAGACACCTATGGAGGCCTATTCCAGGAAGCGGCCTGATTTAAGTCACTTCCAAATCTTTGGATCATTAGTTTACTGTCATGCAACCAAAGATGCCAGGAAGAAGCTAGACCCAACAGCTAAGTTGGGAATACTTGTGGGGTACACGGATACACCCCACAACTATCGGGTGTACCTGCCTTCCACTCAAAGGATTGTGGTATGCAGGGATATGAAGTTCAACGAGCAGAAATCCATGCGCTTATCACTTGAGAGGGAGCTCGAGTTGCATGTAGATGAGGAAATTTTAGTTCCTAAGGATGAGGAGCCTGAAATTGATGTGGAGCAATCACATGCAGAGGATCCGGGAGTTGAGATATCCACTCATGCTGATACTTCCAGAGATGGATGGAAACGCTCAACAGAAGCTGACAGGTTGATGTTGGATGTGTAGGAGAATGTGGGATATCCATCTTCTCAGCGCAGATAGAGGATGTCGCCCGAGCAGTATACTGGGTACATGGCCCTGGTTGGGGAGTGTGTAGATACCGAACCTTCTTCATTCAAGGATGCAATGAAGCAACCAGTCTGGGTTGATGAAATGGTATAGGAGTATGACTCTATCATTTAGAACAGTGTGTGGGATGTTGTCCCAAGGCCTCAAGGCTAGTCAGTGATGAGTTCTAGATGACTTTACAAGGTAAAGTAAGCAGTTGATGGTAGTGTTGAGAACATAAGGCAAGGTTTTTTGCCCAAGGTTTCTCATAGGTCAAGGGGATCGACTACGATGAGAATTTTTCTCCTGTAGCAAGGTACTCATCGATTAGATCGATGTTGGCACTATCAGCTCAGATGGGGTGGAAGATCCACCAAATGGATGTGAAGACAACATTCCTCAATGGGAAGATTGAGGAGGAGGTGTACATTGAGCAGCCAGAAGGTTTCAAAACCTTCGATCATGAGTCGCATGTGTGCAGACTCAAGAGGGCTTTGTATGGGCTGAAGCAAGCACCCTGTGCTTGGTACACTAGGATCGACAACTATTTCACCAGTTTGGGCTTCACCAAGAGTGAAGCAGATGCGAACCTTTACCACATCATGGTAGAAGGTAAACCATCAATCATTGTTCTTTATGTCGATGATCTAATTTTGGTATGTGATGATCAACTGATACAGTCTTGCAAGGAGGAACTTGCAAGAGAGTTCGAGATGAATGACATGGGCCTTATGCACTACTTTCTATCCATGGAGGTGTGGTAGAGAGATGGTGAAGTATTTGTGTCTCAAGGTAAGTATGTCAATGAGATACTCAAACGCTTGCACATGGAGAAGTGCAAGCCCATGCAGACTCCTCTAGCTGGGAACTGGAGGAAGGAGGATGCTACTTCAGGTGAGGTAGTAGCTGCTACTATTTATCGGCAGCTGGTGGGTTCACTTATGTATCTAGTGAACACACAACCCGACTTATTCTTTGCGATGAACCATCTGACTCAAGCTATGGTTCAACCTACCAAGCTATTTTGGAAGGTAGCGAGGCTGTGCTAAGATACCTCAGAGGCACATCCCACTTTGGACTGTGATATAGGTGGACAGAGGGAGATAAGCTTCAGGGATTCACAGATGCGGATTAGGCTGGGAGTCCATCAGACGAAAAGAGCACTTCTGGAGGAATCTTCAACCTTGGTGCAACTGCAGTTTCCTGGTACAACATGAAGCAGAGATTAGTTGCAATTAGCTCAGCAAAGGTTGAATACATGGCTGCTAGTCAGGCTGCATGTGAGGCCATTTGGATGTGGAAGATTCTAGAGGGATTGTTTGGTCAGATGATGAATCCTACAGTGTTCTACTGCGATAACCAAAGTTGTATCAAATTCTCTGAGAATCTAGTTTTTCATGATAGGTCATGGCACATTAATATTCGGAATCACCATCTTCGAGACTGTGTGGTCAAGAGGATCATGTTGTTGCTACATGTTTTGACCAAGGAACAGGATGTAGATATTTTGACTTTTGTCAAAATGCAAGTTTGAGTTCCACTGAGACAGGATTGGGTTACTGATAATACCTTTCTTGTTGAGAGGGAGTGTTGAAAATAGAAACAAAAAATGCTAAAAATAGAATTTCCAAAAATAGCATTGTTTATAAATAGCAGTTCAACCAGTGTTAATCTTAGAAACAATGGATGTAAAAAATGGAAGTTCTAAAATTAATATTATATAAATAGCATTTTGGGATACCGTCCTATTTTAGTCAGTCCCTAAACTAAAATAGCGAAGTGAAAATCGAATTTGATCTTAGCAGTTGTTTGTAAATTAATTAATTAATTCATCTTGAGTTAATTAGTTAAGGAAAATCAAACATGAAGTCTATGTGGGGACATGCAACAGTTTCTCCATTAAATGAGGAATTTATCCATTAGTTAAAGAGATAAGGATGAGTTTTAATATTGAGTTGTAATTAGTTGACTTAGTTAACTAAGTCAAGTCTAGTTAGATTAATTCAAATAATTTGTTGAATTAATGTATGTTCAGTTAGTTAATTCTTGCACGCATGTAACTACTGCACTTCAAATAAATGAGTATTCTCTCATAAATAACTCATGCATGTCAGTTCTGACAGAGACCTAGTTGAAATCAGATGGAGGGGCAGTGTACTATTAGTTGCTAGAATATTCCATTGTGAATATTCCTTTCATGTAGAAGGAATTCGTTCCTTGAGGATTGTGCAGTTACTTCTTCAGGCTTAATGAGTGTGATGAGGCCAATTCACACATGTGGCTTCACTGGACCCCAAGAAAAACTGCGCAAGGAAATAGGAGGCTTGGAGGGCTTGAGGAGGACATATACAGTGTATATTTAGTCTATGAGCTGTATTGTTTGATTGCAAAGAGAGAAGGATAGCTTGAGAGCTAATTCATTTTGTAACTTGAACAAGATTTCCACTTGTATGATAATACAGAGTTAGGGTTTTAGGCTGAGGCTTTCCTCAGATTATTTCCTCTATGTTATGTGTGATTGATTTCTCATTCTTAGTTATATGAGTTCTCTTGATCTTGCTCAATTCAATTAAGCTTCTGCAAAGTGTTGCAGAAGTAGATCTTGTATTTTGTTTTAGTATATTGCATAATCCATTGATCTACAATGGGAATTTCTACATAGAGCTTGAGGTTGGACGGAAGTCCTGAGGCCCAAGGTACTGACTGTAACTGGACAATCCAGTGTGGAACACATAAAGTGCTCGGGGGAGAGTCTGACGTAATTGCTAGACTCTTGGTTGGGAGGAGATACTTTCAAACAGATAAGTAAAACAACAAATTTTCTGAAGAACACTTATCCTTTCAAACAGATAAGTAAATATTAAGCTCTTTGATGAATGCGTATGTTTATAAATTCCATATCACAAACCAGAAAAGCTAACAATAAACCTTCTTATTATTATTACATCCATTATCAATTCTTGCATAGATAAAAGACTATAAAATGAGATAATCTAGCTATATATATATATATTAGCAGGCTTGTAAGAAACTATATGTTCATGAATAGACAGGTAGACGAGACAATTAAGTAAGTTATAATAAATTTCTGTAAGTAGAGTACAATTCAAAAAGTATTGTTACAACAAAGATTTATTGATTGTCATAAGTAAATAAACATCTGAATGCTAAGGCAAAGTTATAAGATAGGATGAAACAATCCAATCATAGTCGCGAACTATAACAAGCAATGCATGTGAATGCAACCCTTACTGAAGTTATCTCATCTATACATGGGTTAGTCATGAAAACTATAAAAATCATACAGAAATCTCAAACCTTATAACATGCACTGTCATTATTAATTTCAACATAATTCTAGAAGAAATTACATTCTATCTCACAGAGTAATGGCCCTTTACTTCATATCAAGAACCCATACAAATTCCAGTCGGCCAGCATGAATGCTCATAAATTGAATACCATAATAACAGAATAAGAGAAGTACTGCAATCCCTCATTAAATAATATAAATTACAGGCTACGAAATAGGAAAATTCATTAAGAAAACAAAAGATATACATGATATATGACAAGAGTCAAATAGGTTAATAACAACACAGTTCTCTGGTTGCGTAGGGAAAATATAAAAAAAACAAATATAGAAGTATTTCCTATCGACCCTAACATTTCTCGCTATTATATTTATACAAAATTCCAGAACATTTAAGACTAAATGGGTATTGCTAAAACCCTGGACAGTCATTTAAATCAACTCTTAGAGCTAGTCTCAACAGACCAAGGACCAAAGAACAGTGATCGAGTCTCGGCCCAAACCATAGAGAAAGCTACATGCATTTCGTGGTAGGTGTAATTCCCAACCTGT
>APFE030870265.1:8394-18540 GCA_000404065.3 Pinus taeda | reverse complement strand
ATACACTTTACTCTTCGCTTAGCTTATATTAATGGAGTTTCATAGTTTATTTTCCTACATAATTTTTGTACCTTATAAATTGTGGTTTGCACACTCGAACGAGAACGATTTTTACCTTTTGAGTGTTCTGTACTTTGTATCGAGGTTTATGATATTCGAAAGAACTAGCTTCCTCCATATTTCAAAAGTCTTTTTCTTTCATTCATGTTTTGGTATTTTGGTCTTGTATTTGGTATAGATATTATATCATTCATTCTAGACTTGCAAGCATTATTTGTGGTTTTTACCCACATTCTAATTTATAAATTGTTCTCTTCATTTTACTATGGTTCTTTTCCTTACCACTACAACCCAGAAGACCCATACTTGTTAGGGTTAATTTCTTGGGTTCGATTTTTAGTCACATTTCTAATAGCATTTACTATTAAATGAAAAATTTTTATTTTACCTTTGTATCCATTCTAGTTTTCCCGTATCTTAAAGAAGAATATTTATAGTTCTGCTTTAGATTCATTTTACAAGTGTGATTTAGCCACAGAGTTTTAGTTTAAAGTTATTTACTATCATTTATTCCTAGCTAGTGAGGTATTAAAGGTTCCATATGGGATTTTCTATATCTGGGGGTCTATAAGCAATGTTTTAATCATTTTCAGGCTAGTGACCCACTTCGTTTGATAGCTCCTAATCAATTTTGATCATTCTAAGAATTCTTTACCTTCTAGTTACTGCTTTCCTAAGCTTATGAATTTTTTAGCCTTAAGAAATAAATTTCCTTTATAGAAAGACTATTATTCGGTTTACAGTTTTCTTACAGTGTTTTCTTGGCATTCCCTTTACTAGTTAGTTCCTGTTATATAAATAATGTTGCGGAGACAAGTTATCACCCAATTTGAAGTGCAATGGCTGCACTTCAAGCGAGAGGAAGCCACCTGGGAGAACGAAGAGGTTATGAGGAAGACTTTTCCAAATCTATTTGCAGTAGAGAAACATCGGGACAATGTTTAATCATAGGGGGGAAGATGTGATGTCCCTAGTAATTGTAACTATTTAATTACTGCAATTAAACAAACTAGACATTATTATTGTAAGTTTATATATATTTATTATTTTAATTAAGCTATGCATATAGCAAAAGTCTTGATGATGGAAGTTATGTAATTATCACATGTCAGGTAGTTAGGATAGGCGGTTACCTATCCATAACCATTTTCCTTGAAGATGTATTCTCAAGGAAAAGATCAAGAGGGTATTGGTACTTGAGATCAAGAAACAAAAGAAAAGATGAAAAAGGATAACGTGTTGATATGTTAGACTAATTCACAGAGCTAAATCTGGCTAAGACGAGATAGCTATGACATACTAAGATAGTGAATCTTAAGGTAAACATTGTGCATGTGAGTAAACAGCTTGGGGGGAGACTCAGGCTCGAAGGCTGGTCTCAAGGTTGGGAGGAAAATTGACAAATTATTCATTTGGGCCTACAACATTAATTGCTACAAAAATAAATAAGTATTTACTCCTTCTTGAAGTTAAATATACTGTCAAAATAACATGCTAAATGTATACTTCTATGGTAATTAGGACTGTATAAATTTAACACTGTTAGTTCTTTCAACAGAATTCATGTCTTATTTTGACAATATATTTAACTTTAAGAAGAAGTAAATACTTATTTATTTTTGTAGCAATTGTTGTTGTAGGCCCAAATGACTTTAATTTGTCGATTTTCCTCTCAACCTTGAGACTAGCTTTCGAGCCTGAGTCTCCCCTCAAGCTGTTTACTCACATGCACGATGTTTACCTTCAGATTCACTATCTTAGTATGTCATAGCTATCTCATCTTAACCAAACTTAACTCTGTGAATCATTCTGACATATCAACACATTATCCTTTTTCATCTTTTCTTTTCTTTCATGATCTCAGGTACCAATACCCTCTTGATCATTTCCTTGAGAATAAATCTTCAAGGAAAATGGTTAGGTATAGGTAACTGCCTATCCTAACTACCTGACATGTGAGAATTACATAATTTCCATCATCAAGACTTTTACTATATGCATAGCTTAATCAAAATAATAAATATATATAAACCTATAGCAATAATGTCCAGTTTGTTTTATTGCAGTAATTAAATATTTATAATTACTAGGGACATCACATCTTCCCCCCCTAAGATTAAACATTGTCACGATGTTTCTCTACTACAAATAGATTTGGAAAAGTCTCCTCATAACCTATTCATCCTCCCAGGTGGCCTCCTCTGGCCCGAAGTGTTGCCATTGCACTTTAAATTGGGTGATAACTCATCTCCACAACATTACTTCTCTCCGATTGAGTATACCCAGGGGTTCAACCAAGAACTCGCCTTCGACTTCGAACTATACATAACAAAGAAATTTTGTCAGTTCTTTTCTTTGGTAATCTACCTTCTCATTTATTTATAATACACTATGTCCCTTATAAAAAATCTTATTACATGTATGTACTGCCAATTGATTATATGGTTGGGATCATATATATATTTTGTTAACACATAAACATGAAAAACATGATGCAAATGTATGTGGCTAGGCAAAGCAAGCTGATAAGCCACAGGCCAAATTCAGGCCAAAATTTGGAAGAGGCCACAAAATCGAGGTGCTAATTTAGCACACCCACCCCAATGAAGAGTACTCTTCCTAGCTCATACACGAACGTAAACATGATCTCTAGCTTGAAACTGCTGAAAACTTCTCTTCCGATCAACAAAATGTTTCTATCGATCCTAAGCAGTCTTTAAATTGGAGCGCACTTTTTTAACCATATCTTACACTTATTTTAGCATGTCAGGACCCAACATTAATTTATCCTCTGGGCCACCCCAACTTGAGGGTGTCTTGCACCTGTGTACGTATAATGCTTCAAACAGACTCATTTGCAAGGACGTATGGTGACTGTTGTTGTAAGCAAACTCCACCAAATGCATATAATCCTCCCATTTAGAAGGCTACAACATTACATAAGTCCACAACATATCTTCCACTACTTGATTCACCTGCTCGGTCTGCCCATCCGTCTGAGGGTGATAGGCAATCCTAAAATGTAGTTGTGTGCCTAAACCTTCAAATAAGGCCTTCCAAAAAGCTGATGTAAATTTTACATCACGACCAGAAATTATAACCTTTGTTATTCCATGTAGTTTAAAATTATTTTGCGTGAATGTGTTAGCTATTTGAAAAGTCTTATAAGTAGACTGTACTGGTATGAAGTGAGCAAATTTTCTCAGCTTGTCTATTACCACCATTATTGATTCATTCTGCTTTTTAGACTTAGGTAGTCCTGTAATAAAATCAATGGAAATAGTTTCTCATTTCCATTATGGAATAGGAAATGGGTGTAGTCCATATAGGTTCTGGCGTTTCAATTTCACTTGTTGACACTCCAAACAACAGGCTAAGTATTCAACCACCTCTTTCTTCATACCGATCCAGAAATATTCTTTTTGGAGTGCAATTATTAATCTCTGATATCAGGGATGACCTGCACATGGAATTCTATGATATTCGTCTAAAATTATTTGTTTAATATTTTTCTGATTTGGTACATACATTCTCCCTCTATATATCAACTTAACTTCTTGATTTACCTCATATCTGAGTTTTTGTTTGTTGTTGTTCGGATTTTTAGCTTGTTGCCATAAATATGTATTTTGGATTTTGTATTGTTGCTTCTTTAATCTACTCTTGAAAAGTGATATGTACTTCACTAAAAGATACTTCATAAATACAGTTTAACTTTCGACTTAAAGCATCTGTGACTCAACTTTCTTTTCCATTTAAGTGCATGATGTCAAAGTCAAATTCACTCAAGAAATTGATCCAGCAGGCTTGCTTAGCATTCATGGTAGGCTTCTTGAAATAGTTAGTTAAACTATGAAGATCTATCATTAATAGAAACTTCTTACCCAATAAATAAAGTTATTTTCTAGCACTTGTTCCTAGCTAGTGAGGTATTAAAGGTTCCATATCGGATTTTCTGTATCTGAGGGTCTATAAGCAATGTTTTAATCATTTCCGGCTAGTGACCCACTTTGTTTGATAGTTCCTAATAAATTCTGATAATTCTAAGAATTCTTTACCTTCTATTTACTGCTTTCCTAAGCTTATGAATTTTTTTAGCCTTAAGAAATAAATTTCTTTTATAGAAAGACTGCTATTAGGTTTACAGTTTTCTTACAGTGTTTTCTTGGCATTTCTTTTGCTAGTTAGTTCCTGTTATATAAATAATGTTGCAGAGATGTGTTATCACCAAATTTAAAGTGCAATGGCAGAACTTCAAGCCAGAGGAGGCCACCTAGGAGGATGAATAGGTTATGAGGGAGACTTTTCCAAATCTATTTGCAGTAGAGAAACATTGGGACAATGTTTAATCTTTGGGGGGGAAGATGTGATGTCCCTAGTAATTGTAAATATTTAATTACTACAATTAAACAAACTAGACATTATTACTATAAGTTTATATATATTTATTATTTTTATTAAGCTCTGCAAACAGCGAAAGTCTTGATGATGGCAGTTATGTAATTCTCACATGTTAGGTAGTTAGGATAGGCGGTTACCTATCCCTAAACATTTTCCTTGAAGATTTATTCTCAATGAAAAGATCAAGAGGGTATTGGTACATGAGATCAAGAAAGAAAAGAAAAGATGAAAAAGGATAACATGTTGATATGTCAAACTGATTCGCGGAGATAAGTCTGGTTAAGACAAGATAGCTTTGACATACTAAGATAGTGAATCTTAAGGTAAACATCATGCATGTGAGTAAAGAGTTCGAGGGGATACTCAGGCTCGAAATCTGGTCTCAAGGTTGGGAGGAAAATTGACAAATTAAAGTTAATTGGTCCTACGAAAGTAATTACTACAAAACTAAATAAGTATTTACTTCTTCTTAAAGTTAAATATACTGTCAAGGGAAGTTACAGTGTTGAGAAACATAAAGCAAGGTATTTTTCCTGAGATTTCTCATAGGTCAAGGGGATCGACTACGATGAGACTTTTTCTCTTGTAGCAAGGTACTCATTGATTAGATTGATGTTGGCACTATCAACTCAGATGGGGTGGAGATCCACTAAATAGATGTGAAGACAACATTCCTCAATGGGAAGATTGAGGAGGAGGTGTACATTGAGCAACCATAAGGTTTCAAAACCTTTGATCATGAGTCACATGTGTGCAGACTCAAGAGGGCTCTGTATGGGCTAAAGCAAGCACCCCGTGCTTGGTACACCAGGATCGACAACTATTTCACCGGTTTGGGCTTGACCAAGAGTGAAGCAGATGCGAACCTTTACCACATCATGGTAGAAGGTAAACCATTAATCATTATTCTTTATGTTGATGATCTGATTTTGACAGGTGATGATCAGTTGAAACAGTCTTGCAAGGACGAGCTTGCAAGAGATTTCGAGATGAAGGACATGGGCCTTATGCACTACTTTCTAGGCATGGAGATGTGGCAGAAAGATTGTGAAGTATTTGTGTCTCAAGGCAAGTATGTCAATGAGATACTTAGGTGCTTTCACATGGAGACGTGCAAGCCCATACAGACTCCTCTAGCTGGGAACTGGAGGAAGGAGGATGCTACTTCAGGTGGGGTAGTAGCTTCTACTGTTTATCGGTAGCTAGTGGGTTCACTTATGTATCTAGTGAACACACAACTTGACTTATGATTTGCAGTGAACTAGCTAAGTCAAGCTATGGTTTAGCCTACCAAGCTATTCTGAAAGGTAGCGAAGCATGTGCTAAGATACCTCAGAGGCACATCTTAGTTCGGATTGTGGTACGGATGGACAGAGGGAGTGAAGCTTCAGGGCTTCACAGATGTTGATTAGGCTGGGAGTCAATTAGACCAGAATATCACTTCTAAAGGAATATTCAACCTTGGTTTAGCTGCAGTTTCCTGGTACTGCAGGAAACAGAGATCAGTTGCACTTAGCTCAGCAGAGGCTGAATACATGGCTGCTAGTCAGGCCGCATGTGAGGCCATTTAGATGCAGAAGATTCTAGTGGGATTGTTTGGTCAGATGCTGGATCCTACAATGATCTACTATGATAACCAAAGTTGTATCAAACTCTCTGAGAATCCAGTTTTTCATGACAGGTCCAGGCACATTGATATCCAGTATCACCATCTTCGAGACTGTGTGGTCAAGAGGATCATGTTGTTGCTGTATGTTTCGACCAAGGAACAGGATGTAGATATTTTAACTAAGGCGTTGTTAAAATGCAAGTTCGAGTTCCACTAGGATAGGATTGGGGTTACTGATAATCCCTTTCTTATTGAAAGGGAGTGTTGAAAATAGCAACAAGAAATGCTAAAAATAGAATTGCCAAAAATAGCACTGTTATAAATAGTAGTTCAGCCAGTGTTGATCTTAGCAACAGTGGATGTAAAAAATGGATGTGCTAAAAGAGCATTCTATAAATAGCATTTCGAGATACCTTCCTATTTTAGTTAGTCCCTAAACTAAAATAGTGAAGTAAAATTTGAATTTGATCTTAGCAACTGTTTGTAAATTAATTAGTTAATTCATCTTGAGTTAATTAGTTAAGGAAAATAAAACATGAAGTCTATGTGGGGACATGCAACAGTTTCTCCATTAAATGAGGAATTTATCCATCAGTTAAAGAGATAAGGATGAGTTGTAATATTGAGTTGTAATAAGTTGACTTAGTTAACTGAGTCAAGTCTAGTTAGATTAATTCAAATAGTTTGTTGAATTAATGCAAGTCCAGTTAGTTAATACTTGCACGCATGTAACTATTGCACTTCAGATAACTGAGTATTCTCTCTTAAATAACTCATACATGTAAGTTTAGACAGAGACCCAGTTGAGATCAAATGGAGGGGCAATGTACTATTAGTTGCTAGAATATTCCATTGTAAATATTCCTTGCATGTAGAAGGAATTCTTTCCTTGAGGATTGCACAGTTACTTCTTCAGGTTTAGTGAGTGTGATGAGGCCAATTCACACATGTGGCTTCACTGGACCCCAAGAAAAAATGCGCAATGAAATAGGAGGCTTGGAGGGCTTGAGAAGGACATATACAGTGTCTATTCAGACTGTGAGTTGTATTCTTTGGTTGCAGAGAGAGCAGGATAGCTTGAGAGCTGATTCTTTTTGTAACTTGAACAAGATTTCTACTTGTACGATAATACAGAGTTGGGGTTTTAGGCTGAGGCTTTCCCCGAATTATTTCTTCTGTGTTATGTGTGATTGATTTCTCATTCTTAGTTATATGTGTTCTCTTGATCTTGCTCAATTTGATTAAGATTCTGTAAAGTGTCGTAGAAGTAGATCTTGTATTGTGTTTTAGTATATTGCATAATATGTTCATCTACAACGGGAATTTCTACATAGAGCTTAAGGTTGGAAGAAAGTCCTGAGGACCAAGGTACTGACTGTAACTGGACAATCCAGTGTGGAACACATATAGTGCTCAAGGGAGAGTCTAGACGTAATTGCTAGACTCTTGGTTGGGAGGAGAGACTTTCAAACAGATAACTAAAACAACAAATTTTCTGAAGAACACTTATCCTTTTAGACGGATAAGTAAATATTAAGCTCTCTCATGAATGTGTATGTTTATAAATTCCACATCAGAAACTGGAAAAGCTAACAGTAAACATTCTTATTATTATTACATCCATTATCAATTCTTGCATAAGTCAAAGACTATAAAATGAGAAAATCTAGCAACAAATATATATATATATACATATATTATATATATATATATATTATATATATATATATATATATAGTATATATATATATATATATATTAGCAGGCTTGTAAGAAACTATATGTTCATGAATAGACAAGAAGACAAGACAATTAAGTAAGTTATAATAAATATATGTAAGTAGAGTACAGCTCAAAAAGTATTGTTACAACAAAGATTTATTGATTGTCATAAGTAAATAAAAATCTAAATGCTAAGAAAAAGTTATAAGATAAGATGAAACAGTCCAATCATAGTCACAAACTATAACAAGCAACGCATGTGAATGCAACCCTTACTAAAGTTATCTCATCTATACATGGGTTAATCATGAAAACTATAAAAATCCTATAGAAATCTCAAACCTTATAACATGTATTTCCATTATTAATTTCAACATAATTCTAGATGAAATTACATTCTACCTCATAGAGTTACTGGCCCTTTACTTCATATCAAGAACCTATACAAATTCCAGTCGGCTAGCATGAATGCTCATAAATTGAATACCATAATAACTGAAGAAGAGAAGTACTGCAAACCCTCATTAAATAATATAAATTGTAGGCTATGAAACAGGAAAATTCATTAAGAAAACAAAATATATACATGATATATGACAAGAGTCGAATAGTTGAATAACAACACAATACTCTGGCCGCGTAGGGCAAATAAAAAAAATAAAATAAAATAAAAGACAAAAAACAAAAAACAAAAACAAAAACAAATCTAGAAATATTTCCTATCGACCCTTACGGTTCTCACTAGTATATTTATACAAAATGCTAGAACATTTAAGACTAAATGGGTATTCCTAAAACCCTAGATAGTCATTTAAATCAACTCTTAGAGCCAGTCTCAACAGACCAAGGACTGAAGAATAGTGATCGAGTCTCAGCCCAAACCATAGAGAAAGCTACATGCATTTTGTGGTAGGTGTAATTCCCAACCTGTATAAGATGAAGAAGCATCTGGTGAGGGCACGACCTTTTCAGCTGTCGTTTCGAATGAACCAAAGTGCGGGTAAGCATGCCTATAAAAACAACCTCTAGTCAAAATCTATGACAATCAATCATGAACCCTTAAACAAGAAACAAATAATAAACTTTCACCTGTATGTGAAGAACTTTCTTCAAGTCATAATCACCCATCCGATCACGAAAAACCTTGAAACCCTGGATCAGTTCATTCAGGTTGTATATACACCTTTACATGAAAATTGAAATCATTTGTTTGATAATAAGGAACCCTTAATTACTTGGTTAAAAACCACTTCAACCAGGCCATCCCCCCCTAAAGGCCGAGCAACCGAGTCATTTCTGAGTGCAAAGGCCAAACGTTTGATAAAAAAAAATAGAGTGCAGTCACACAGTAACCATTAGCTCTTCTCCTGAAAAGATAATCGTTGAAAATGATTGATACATTAAGGGCGACATTACCTATATCTATCAAGTGGTGGAGGACTCCATAGTTCTTGGTGGCAAGGATTTGAACCTCCTCATTCATTCGCAAAGGTAAAATTCTCCGGAGCTGTAAGAACCCCAAACCCTAATCACAAAAATGACTAACCATCGGCCGGTGGGTGCATCAATCAGTTAGGTAAAACCCTAAGCTCTCTTGCACCGTCAGATCAACACCATAGATCAATGATCGAGAGGGGTACCATCTATTGTTGTCCTGCCACATTAAGCCTCGTTGCTAGAAGGTCAGCCCTACACTTAATGTGTGGCCTAACCTACAGATCCAGTTGTGAGCCAAACGAGGGTTTGGGAAGGGTGCCATATGAACAAAATTCAACACTATGGTTTGTATATGGTGACTGCCAACCTTTTCAATACAACATATTAAATGACCAAGTTATGAACCACGTGCCATCTATATCCACGGATTAATCCTTTAATCACCTCGGGATTCTATTGAGATCCTAATAATTAATTAGATATTGAATGGAGTATGTTGAAATGTATTTGAAAGAAATTTGTTTATGTAAGTGTATGTTACACTAACACATCTCTATTATTTAGAAAATCACACCAAGTGGAATTACCTACTGACACTCACTAGTGATCCATAAAAGATAAGGATTCACTCCTACAAAATACCTCTATATCTTAAATAATTAACCTGTTTGCCAACCACCTTATTAAGTATAAGATTAGTATTTTTATTATTTTATTTATTTAGAATAAACTCTTAACATAATATTCAATATCAATTATTGAAATATGTTGAAAAGAGTTCAAATTTCTTTAGAATTACAAGAGATTTTGAAAAGATGGTTAAAAAACATTAATATAATTAAAAAAAATATTTATTTGAAAAGAATAATTTTATACAAAAATTAAACAAATTGTATTGCCATTAATATAAATAAATC
>APFE030870253.1:210549-228097 GCA_000404065.3 Pinus taeda | reverse complement strand
CAATATTTTATATTAAATAAATGAATTATTTTTAACAGATTAACCTCCGTGAATATAATGGTATTTTAATATTAAATCAATTAGATGAAGTTTGACTGGGGCTCTTGAGTGAAAAAGTAGCCGTTAGATTGTTTTAGCAGTTGGAGTCTCTGCTTAGACTATTTAACTCGCTGATCTGGATCTGTATCTTCAACTTGTCCTGATGATGAACCACATTGGTTGGTTCGAAACGCGTCGACCAAAGTCCTTCTTATGTGATTTACGCTGAAGCTCTCTTTACAACTATGACTAATCACAGAAGTCTCAATTCTACAACTTTTCAAGGTGACAAACTTTTAAGAGTTGTGACATCGGTAATGTGTCAATATAGTAAAACCCATCGGGGTCTCCAATAAGGATTAAAAAAAATATTCCATCATAAAACCAAAGATGGACATGCCCTTTTGTCTCTCCTCTTGTGGGACACATGGAAGCATATGACCGTTTCTGATAAGGACACGTGACAAGAAGTTTTGGTGTTTTGAGGAGGGCTAAGGGGGGAAATCTAGGTGAAATGCATCACCACTCGTGAGGTGCCATGTGGAAGTGATGATGTCTTATCGGAGGTCTCATATCGAAGGTTGAGGATGTCGGCACTTTATAACAGTTTACAATTGGAAACTGTTGATAAGGGGGCTTCGCTATGAGGGCTAGCACATAGTTGAAAGCACTCAGAGAAGAAAAGGCATGGAGCTGGGGCTGAGCACCAAGGGCTATCGGTGATCGATAAATTGAAATATAACAAATCCCATGTTATTTCCCCTACTAGAAACCTCCGATGAGAGGGGCTTCGATATTTGGCTAGCGTATGGTCGAGAAGAGTTTAAAGAACCTTGGGTGCTAAGCACTTAACAACAGAAAAGTAGCCCCCGATAGGAACAAAATCACTCTAGCACCTCAAGGCTAAGCAGAAGGTCATGACCCTCGATCCTATGGTTAGGAATACAAAAAGGGATAAGTAGAAGGGGCTTGTCATATCAGAGGTTGGAAATCAATAGATTTGAATACTGGACCACTATGAAGTCTGCGATATGGAATCACTCCGATAAGGAGTACAGAGCTTTAAAGGCATATGGGTCAGCAGTTGAGGTATTGAATGAAGGCATAGAGAAGTTGGAAATTGAAAAGGGCTTATTCTATGGAAGACTCTATAACAAGAGACCAAGGACTACATGGGAAGCATAAATGAATTTGACTACTTCGCATGCACATATTCAGTGAGTAAATGGATGTATGGGACTCAGGAAGCAACTTTCTCAATATGAAGCTCCATGTAGTCAGGTAATGAAATATTTCCAAGTGAATGTTTGTTTCTTCTATGTGACAAGAAACTGATAGTTGATCACTACCAGCTCTAGAGAGGAGGGAAGTTAAGCAATTAAGGTGAAAGCAACAAGAACTAGCTGAGAAACAGAGGAGGAAAATCATGGCAAAGGCATGGCCTAATTAGATGCAATTGTAGGAATCAACATGGAGATATTTTTCTAGTGTCATTATTCACTTTTCCCATTTTATTTATTTTGTACTTTGTTGCATTTTAAAGAGGCAATCAATATGTTGTAATCTTTTTGGCCACCAGATCCATCGCAAGCTGAGACAACTAGTCGATTAGATAGCTAGAGCTCAACTGAGATATTTTATAGTTGTTATTCAAAGCTCCTCTCTCCTTATAAATAGAGGGAATAAACACTTAAAGAAGATTCATAATTTTTTGAAAGAACTCTTGGAAAGGTCCTTTTCTTGTTTTCATGAAGACAATGCTATGAATCTTGATTTATGCACATTTCTCAGAAGATTAATACAATATTTTTGGTGATTCCAACTTACTAGATTGAAGTATGTTCATCTCCCTTTGTATTTTCATATATGTTAAATATTATTCTCAGATTTCATTTCACGTAGTCGCTAGATATATTTCGCATTAGATGCATATTCATTTAGATCAAGTTATTGATGGAAAATGCCTGTATTGTTATGGAAATGAAGTCTTTAAAAAACGCTCCATGTATCTTCGCATTCCATAAACATTCCCTTTTTCTCATTTCTCTCTAAATCCACATATATAAAATTCTTAAAGTTTAAGATTTGTATGATGGATTCCTCCTCTATTTTCCTCTACCATTACATTTGTCTTAACATTTTTTTTCCTGTAAGCTCTCAATCTAATTTGGTGACCAATGACCTATTGAAAATAACAACAAGAAATTATAAAAATAGAATGCATAAATTCCAGTTTAATTTGTCATTGAATTAAACTCATAATCAAAATCAAATTTTATTCTCATAGCAACTTATAATAGTTAACTAGAGTGAGTTCACTTAGTTAACTTAGGAATTTCAAGCTGGAAGTCTTTCTGAAGTCATGCATATGTTCTCCCTATATTATAGGGGTCCAGGATAAGTTAAGTATGAGTTGTAATTAGTTAACTCAGTTTACCAAGTTAAGCCATGCTAAATTAGTTCCAAACTATTTGTGGAACTAATAGTGAGTTAACAGTCTTTTGATACATTACTGGACTCAACTAGTGCTACTCTAGTTAATTGAGTATTTACTCATTAGAAACTCATACATGTCGATTCTGAGAAAGACCCAGTTGAGACTAGTGTGTAGGGACAATGTACTATTTGTTTTAGATTTTTTTGAGTTGCACTGATAGTGCATGCATTTAGGAATTAATCCTTTCAAGGGATTGTGCAATTTTTAGAGAATTTATTTCCCTTTAAATACAAGCTATCCTCCATAGGAATTAAGCAGTGGAATAGAGACTTGGAGAGCTTCTAAAGAGGCTAAGATTTGGCCTTGAGCTTGCTTACGAGTTGGAGATTGAATTTGTTAAGTGTTGGGATTGTTATAGAGAGAACAATCATAGTAACTTCATCTGGATTTTCTAGATTAATACAAAAAGATAGTTGGGTTTTGATCTGTGGCTTTCCGCGGATATTTATTGTGTTATGTGCCTTTGATTCTCTTCCTCTATTGATTATTTTTTACTCGATGTTTATGGGCTTCCGCTATAAAGAGTAGAAGTATATTCTTGCCTCTTTCTTTAGCAAATTTCATTAGCTTATGAATCTATAGGATTTTCTACATGGTATCATAGCTAGATTTGTAGAAATTCTACATGGTATCAGAGTTGAGAACAATATACTAAAGGAGGTTTCGAAGTTTTGATTTTTGGGCCACGATTTTGTAGAGAAGATATGAAGATTTTGTGAAAAAATTTCAGAAACAAATAGCATATTTGGATTCTTTGTCAAAAAATATCGAAATTCAAAAAAGAAATCAGCTAAATCAAAGTTTGGATGAGGGAGATATCGCTGATTTAAAATCAAATATTTTTCCAAAACATTTCGTGATGGCAGGACAGATGAAACAAATTGGTGTGCTAGCCAAGAACCTATATGCTCTTGAGGTTCAAGATGCATGAAAAGCTTTTAGGAGAAAGGCAAAGGTTAGAGACTTGGTAGTTGAGAGGCAGAGTAAATTACCTCTCAAAATGCAGCCCCAAAATAAGCCCCTGAAGCAGTTTCAGGAAGTTGTGGAGCAGCAACAAGTAGAGAAGCTAAGAGGAGACCACGTGGAGAGATCCACTCAAGTAGAGAAGAAGCAGTCTCATACAATTGTGGAGCAGCCATAGTTGGAGGATCAAGGAAAATGTTAGAGACTTGGTGGGTGAGAGAGAGAATAAATTACCTCTCAACATGCGGCCCCATAAGAAGCCTCTAAAGGAGATTCAGGAAGTTGTGGAGCAGCCGCAACTAAAGAAGCAGAGAAGAGACCAAGTTTAGATATCCAATCAAGTGCAGAAGAGGCAGTCTCAAACAATTGTGGGGCATCCACAATTGGAGAAGCAGAGAGGAGACCGATTGGAGGTGTCCACTCATGCAGAGACCTCAAGTAGGGGGAAATTTCGAGCAAAGTGGGTAGAGGGATCACATGAAACCATACCTCTAGGTGTGAGGTGGGTCTATTTGAAGTGATAGTCCCAAGAGGGCTGAAATTGGGCAAGGTCCATTGAGTGGTTTTATCTCATGGATCGTACCTTTCTACGAGAGCCCAAAGTAGATAGTAGTGGGAGGAATCAGTGGGATTGATGCAGTCAGAGATCAGAGTGACAGAGGCTAGAGCAATTAGATACTGAAGAGTGCAGAGAGGGTTGAAAACAGTGCAGAAAGGCAGACTCAACAAAAACGTATATTTTTTAGTTAATAGAGGCAATAGTAGTCAGAGACTTTGATGATAGAGGCATCATTCTGATTCAGGTTGGATGTTTTTTGTTTCTAGAGTTGTTGGAGCAACAATACTAGAGAGAAATGTTTCATGCATAACATTCCAAAGGTTCGGGATCATGATTGAGTTGAATTCCTTTCTTGTTGAGAGGGATTGTTGAAAATATCAACAAGAAAGGATAAAAATAGAATCCAAAAATTTAGTTTAATTTGTCCTTGTATTAAACTGAGACATAAAATCGAATTTTATTCTCATAACAACTTGTAATAGTTAACTAGAGTGAGTTGACTTTGTTAACTTAGGAATTTCGAGTTGGAAGTCGTTTTGAAGTCATGTATATGTTCTCCCTATATTATAGGGGTCTAGGATGTGTTAAGTATGAGTTGTAATAAGTTAACTTAGTTTACTGAGTTAAGTCCAGTTAAATTAGTTCCAAATTGTTTGAGGAACTAATAGTGAGTTAACAGTCAGCTGATGCATTAGTGCACTCAACTAGTGCTGCTCTAGTTAACTAAATATTTACTCATCAGAAACTCATTCATGTCGATTATTAGAAAGACCCAGTTGAGACTAGAGTGCTGGGACAGTGTACTATCTATTTTAGATTTTTCTGAGTTGTACTGATAGTGCATGCATTTAGGAATTGATCCTTAAGGGATTGCATAGTTTTTAGAGGATTTATTTCCCTTTAAATACAAGCTATCTTCCATAAGAATTATGCATTGGAATAGAAGCTTGAAGAGCTTGTGAAGAGGCTAAGATTTTGCCTTGAGCTTTCTTATGAGTTGGAGATTGAATTTTCCAAGTGCTCGGATTGTTCTAGAGAGAACACGCATTGTGATTTCATCTTAATTTTCCAGAATAATACAAAACGCATAGTGGGGTTTTGAGCTCTGGATTTCCCCGGATATTTATTGTGTTATGTGCCTTTGATTCTCTTCCTCTATTGATTATTGTTTGCTCAATGTTTATGGACTTCCGTTGTAAAGAGTAGAAGTAGATTCCCTTCTCTTGCTTTAGAAAATTGCATTAGCTTGTGAATATATACTATTTTCTACATGATCGAGGATCGTTTCCTAAGTATTCCCACATGTACATTAATTCATACATTGTATCATTATGAATGGTTCTGAATCAATCCTATTTGAATTACTTATGACAAAATTATCGTGCTACAAGTCCTCAAGACAAATTTGACATCACTAATTAAGATGTCTTAGGAAATGGTCTCCTATTAACCCAGATGTTGTCTCTAGGAGTGAAAACATATTTCTAGCGTCGTTTTTGGGGAATGGATTAGAGAAATTTCCCACTGGGTATGACATTCATACACTCTTTGACAAGGTGAGAAAAGATGTGTTGGTTGTATATTTATCACCTCGTCAACTCCACTGTCAAATCATAATTTCATCACCCCAGATTTTAAGAGGCCCCATACCCACTCAAATGCCTATTAACAAAGAACACCAGTTGTATCTGATCCAAAAAAACTAATATCCAAAAGGATTAGGAAAGAAAAAAGCCCCAATACTGATGCTACTGTGTCCTCATATCTTGAAACATCCTCATGTAGCTCACAAAATGCCATAATCCATTGCTTTGATTTTTCTCTTAGAGTCTTGGTATATTATTTAGAAAGTGATCAGCTACTTGGTACCACCTCCCTAGAGGGCAGGGAAGAAGAATTTTAGTGCACACCCCTTCTCTCTCATTTCCTCGCCTCCCTGAAGTTGAGGAGGTAAAATGTATCCTCCAAAGAAGCCCTAACTGTAGTGTGAACAGTTTCACATTCCATAGTCTGTCAGTTGTCTCTCAATTGGTCATAGATCAGAGACCTTTTAATAAATCAAGTAGCACCACCTCTGCTTCAGATGATTCTCCCAGGTTTCCTGTTAAAAAATATGCTCCCTTGGACCTGCCTCAACCTTTAAATGCTATGCCATAGGACTATCTCAATCTCTTGCCCAGGTTTAATAGAGAAGATGACACATCAGCACAAAGACGCATAGAATATTTTTGTTCCTTTTCAAAAAGTATTAATGTCGAGAACATGGATTCAGTGGTGAGGCTCTTCATCCAATCTCTAGAAGGGGAAGCCAAGCAATGATTCAAATCCTTGCTGAATGCTTCCATTACCACTTGGGAAGAGATGGAGAATTATTTTATGCAGAAATTGGGAGAGAAGGGAGATCATGGGTATATTCTTACTGAGTTCAATGCTATAAAGAAGAAACCTGATGAGGGTATCTCAGAGTTTACAAAATCAGATACTAGCGGGAGGAATCTATTAGCACCTAAATCCGGCTTAGGCTAAAGGAAGGCAAAATTCAGGGTAACCACAAACCACGCTCAGTCTGGTAGCTAGACCTATCAGAACAGGAGAGGGCTCTCTCCGAGTCACACTCAGTGAATAGATAAATGAAATGGCCTGAGATGACTTACAGTGAACTATTTATCTTAGGCTAGTAAGTGAATATGAATACAAGAAGTGATTTTATGAATGACTGTGTTTCTCCGATGGTATGGGACCAATGGACCTCAATGAACAGAGAACTTAACACAAAGGCACGGATTATTTCGTGAGGCAAGGTAGGCGAAAAGCCTAGAAATTTAGTTTAAGATAGTGCGGAATGGAGAGATTGATTAAGAGGGTGAAAAGGGCATGGACAACATGAATCCTTTTCAACAAAAGAATGAACACTGAAACATGAAATTTTCCCACAAGCAGAGCAATAAAATTGAATTCTACCTTAGCTAACTCAGAAAATTTCACTGGAAATGAATATGAAATGAACTATGAAACATAACAATATACATATGAAACATAAGAGACACATTTTCTACACACACAACCACATGAATCTCATGAAATAGAGCCATTGCCTTTCATTAATCCTCTGTAAAAAGTATACAATGCAGAAACATAGTTTCTTTCCCACAGTCTCTCAGAAGTTACAAGCCAACCAACCCTTTGCAAATGGTTTGCATACAATATATAGAATTTTCCATGAAGAGATAGAACACCCAAGGGTTGGGGAGTTACTCGAATCATCACAAAATGAAGGTGGAGAGCCAAACATCAGCTATAGGTGCAGTGCCACAAACATGACAAATGGCTTGGGTGGCCCTTTTCCTTCCTTTGCCACTTGGATAACTGACCATCTGGAGTGAAAACACTTTTAAAACCACCTTAGATGCTGAAAAAATGAAGTGCATATGAGCGGGCCCACTTGTAAAAAGTCGGGAAGCGAAATTTCGCGAAACAAAGGCATTCTGGGCCTTTTTTCCTATATGCGTCGTGCCACTTTGAGGCCAATTGTGAGGCACTTGCAGGAGTCCCAAATGTTCCCAAGTGTGCTCGTTGGAAATTTTGTCCTATCTACTTTCCAACCCAAGTGGAATTTTTGAATTTGGAGCTCATTTTCCCCTCCAAATATTCATTCTCCCAAGACTACTTCCTGTGTGTCAAAATAGGGGCAGTGAGGCCATTTTTTGGGTGTTTTTGACCTCCTAGAGACTCAAATCATGCCCAAAATTCTTGCCTGAGTGCTAGTAGTCGTGACTTTTCCTGCTGAATCCAAAAATGCAAACCATTTCTCATTTGGAGCTCCCAATCCTACGCATCGCGCCGGTGGTGTGGCACGTATAGAGAAAAAACCTGTGTTTGCGCCAAAAAATTTCCATGCAACCAAAATTTTCCCAAATTCCTTGAAATTTGGGCTGGAGGTTCTCTACAAGGCACTATGTTGGGCCACAGAAGTGTCAGCCAAGATTCGAAGCCAATCTTGCTCTTTTGCCTCTTTTGTTGCTCTGCTCAGTTTGGCCTTCAAGCTCCTTATTCAGGCCTTTGTGCTCATGTTCTGTGCCCTATAATGACAAGCCATCCTCCTCAGTATGGTTTTGTCCCTATTTTCCTTCTCCAGCAGTCCCTCCAAGTGTAGAATGACCCGATCTAACCAAGACTCATGGTCGTTGTTGATCTCTTGCTCCAAGGTAGTGAGCTCGATCCTCCTCTGCTGGGCAGCTTGTCGATTTTCACGGATGCTTTGCAGCTCCATGATCATCTGTTGGTCATTAAGATGTTTGTTTCTCTGCTCTAGATACTTGATGACCCATCTAGCCCTCTCCATATTGAGTATTAAGTCTTGGATCTCCGATTCCTGCTCCTGAATGGTCATCCTAAGTTTGACATTTTCTGCCTCTTCCTCATCATCCTAAATGAGGATGACATCAGTCTCCTGTACACCTGAGGGCCCCTCATCATGTACGGGCTTCTTTCCCTTGTCCAATACCTGTGTAGTCGATGCCAGAAGTGAGGCCGCTTCCACCCTGGGTGGAGGTAACACTCGCTTTGCTGCTGCAAGCAAGTGCCTACTGCCTCTCTGATATGTAATGAAAACTGGCATGGTAGTGGTCTCATGATGCTCATGCTGATAAGAAGGACCACTCAACTCCTGCTCTGGCTCTGATAGTACCTGTGATGTGCTGAAGAAGTCATGGGAGATGAATTCCTCCCAAGCAATGCCCTGTAATCCCCACTGATGATCTACCAAAATCCGGATAAGAGAAAAGTGATACACACTGTTAAGCTGCTGCTGAGGGGTCTTATGCAGCATGAAGGTGTTCATCCTCTCTATATTCCTGCATATGAAAGACGGGAGGTTCATCATCCTCACCTTGGTAAAGTGCATGAGCAAGCGGATGTGATAGGCATATAATCAAGAGAACCTCTCCTCACAGCTGAAGTATTTCATGATCAATCTCATGAGCGAAGCATACTCATCTTTCAAGTATATGAAGGGAAAGACTCTTGTAAGCTCATTCAAGAATCTGGCTTTGATGTAAGGCTCATAGTGTTGCGTTTCCACCTTCTTCTTCTTATGCCACTGTTCTCCAACATTTGGTATACCTATTGACACTGATATAGCTTCGGGTGTCAATGTGAAAGTGACCCCGGCCAAGGTAGACTGACCTCCATGTAGATGAAGCATAAACAAATGGGCCAACTCATGATGGACTCTGACATTTTCCACCCTTTGAAAAAATTCAAAACATGATAGGTGCTGGAAGCATGACATGGCAAGAGGGCATGCTTGTAACTCAATGAGGGTAGTGGGTTCATCCATGACCTGTTTTCCACTCCTGTGGTGTCTCCTGGGAGCCTGCTCTTCTGAGGATGAGTCACTCTGTGTCTCCATATCGTACTCAGACCAATGCTGTGATGTCATGTTTGCAATGTGGACTGTGATTAGGCTGCCCTTTTGATGATGGTGTGAGGCTGGGTGCCTCTGTAATATCTGTTACCAAGGGTGAAAATGAAATAGGGCTTGTTAGGAAGGGAGTGATGAAATGGGGATAGGGGTTATAGGGAGAAATTTGCTAGGGATATGGGAGGAGTTTGGTATTTTGATGGGGTAGGGTTTGGGGTTTTGTGTGGACCAAATAGTGGAGGGATAGGGGAGGGGGTTTGGTAGTAGTTTAGGGTAGGGAGTTTAGGAAAAATAAGAGAGGGAGGATGGGAAAAGTGATGGGTGAGGGGAAAAGGTGAGTGGAGTGAAACCTTGGCACTAACAAGACATTTAAACAACCCTAGCCATCAATTTCTTGGCGATTTCTTATGGTAGATTTTATACATTTTTGTGGCATTGAAATATCTTTATAAACACCCTATCATTGGAAAAATTTGATGAGCAAGTGGTTTTAAGGAGCCTACCTCTCAATTTGATATGCTTCACCAAAATTTGGGAGCATTCAGGCACTTGTTTAGGGCCCTGTCTGTATGCACCGCGCACAAAGCCCAGTGCACCGTGCCCTAGGTATGCGTTGCGCCCTTAGGAAATTTGCACTGTGGGTAGGCTGCATGTGCGCCGTGCTCCTGGGTATATGCGCCGCGCCCTCTAAAGCTGCCTCCAACTCACTCAATCGCTCACCAATGCACACTTACGCCTTCACAATGATTCTCCAAGGCTTGTAATAGCACAATGCCTTTATTTTAGACAAAAAATTGTATATATAGCCTTGGAAGAGATGGGTTTAATTGTTTCCTCTTCAAAAACCCATTTTTCTAATGTTTGAGTTTTGCACTTTTTCACTGACTTTAAAACACACTGATTTTCACTTTCCATTTGAAATTTTAGCTTGAATGATGCAATTTTCGGCACTCTTTGCAGGGATTGCATGACAAGACATTTGGCCACGGAAACCATGACTGCATCTGAAAAAATCAACTGGCGAATTTTTTGAAAATTTTGTCATAAATGACATTGTTTGACTTTTCTTCAAAACAGAGTTTTGAAGAAGAGTCGGAGTCTATCCACATGATGATGAAGCTCTCTGAACCATAATTTTTTAAGGGCCTCACTCTGGCCTACATGGCTTTACTGGACATGTTCAAAGACCAAATTGATGAATTCCTAGACCTAGACCTCGAAATTACCTTTGTCCTTTAACGGACTAGACCTTGACTGTCATGGACTTTGATGATGATTGACAACAGACCTGAGCCAGCAGGAGCCAGACATGAGGGGGAATGACTATCATGACCTTCTCCGTCAGATTATGGCATGCCCCTAGGGGAATGCAACTGGGAGAATGGAGTGGGACACCTAAACATGAAATGCATAAAGAGTTTTGATCTCTGATGGAGGACTGACCAGACCGACTCTAACATTGGCTCCAATGGGGGGATGGTAGCTCCTTGGAGGTGCCAAGAATAGCAGATCTCTTGAAGAGCTAGACAATGCCTTCATCCATTGGGATATGGAGTCATCATTTTGATAAATAATACAAGACTCTGACTCATTTATGAAACTGAAATGACAAAAAAAAACTGACTCAAACTTGACATTGAAATGACTTAAAGACTAGCTTAAACAACTCTAACGAAACTGAACTAAAATGGTATTTACAGTGACAGTGGAAGCAGCGTTAATAACTTAGAAATGGTACCACTTGAGAAGCTGACCATTGATCGGCCCTCCTGCACAATCTTCTTGGTTTATTTCCTTCAGAAGAAAAGCATTCTTCCCCTGATATGATACAATCTTGAAAGGACCTTTCTAGAGGTTCTCGAACTTACCGTGCTTGCCTTTCTCCTCATTCCTTGCATCCCTCTTCAGCACCACATCATCCACCTAAAACTTATCCACCTTTGCCTTTCTGTCATAAATTTTCTTAATTTTCTCCTGCAATTTGGATGTGTTCTTGAGAACTTCTTCTCTAGTATGTTGCAAGTGGACCATTTGATTCAACCTTCTCTGCATGGGATCTTCTTCATTGCCGGCCTCCTGAAGAAGTTTGACAACCAGGGCAGCGAGAGAGGAAGGGAATATTGTATCAACTCCATAAATAAGCTCAAATGGTGACGTACCTATGGATTTCTTCTGGTTGACCCAATCTGCCCAAAGCGCATTTACCAACCTCTTATGCCATCTCTTCTTGTTTATTTCCAGAAGTTTCTTGATTATGTTGACCAATGATTTGTTCGAAGATTCTGCCAATCCATTGCCTTGTGGATGATAGGCAGTTGAATGACCCAAAATGATGTGATATTTATGAAAAAACTCTACCATCCTCTTTGATTTGAAAGTTGTTGCGTTATCAGTGATTAGCTTATTCGGACAACCAAAGCGAGACAAGATGTTATTTTCGAGGAATGAAATGATTACCGCATCTGTAGCTTGTCTGGTGGGAATCACCTCAATCCATTTTTTGAAGTAATCTGTGGCTGTGAGGATCCATCTATGCTATCCGGAAGAAGCGGGATGAATTTCGCCAATGAAATCCAACCCCCATTGCTAAAAAAAGGGGCGCTCACCTCTATGGGCTTGAGTGGTAGAGGCTGTAACTTCCGCTTTCCTTCGAAAATATGACGCTTATGATAGTGCTTGACCATCTTATATACATCAGCAAACAATGTTGGCCAATAGTACCCTGCTCTCAAAATTTTATTTGTTGTTGACTTCCAAAAAAGGTGACCTCCAAAGTCTCCTTGGTGGCAGTCCTGCATGACTTGCTTTGCTTCCTTTTCCACCAAACAATTTAACAAAACGCCACCGGGATCTTTCCAATACAGTGCTGAATTAAGAATGCAAAACTTGGCAGCCTTCAGCTTGAGTGTTCTCACTTTGTTTCTAGTCATGCCGGGCGGAGGTGACAAATTTTTAAGCACATATATGATATCTGAATACCATTGAGAAAGAGCAAACATTTCAGATATCTGAATTGGCGATTCTTCATCGTTCTCATTGGACATAGCAGCGATCAGATTTATGTCCAAAGCATGAAGTTTGATTCAGCCATTAGCTTCGCCAATCCCTGTCCTTTCACCAGTTTTGTGGGCTTTATTTCTATCTCATATTCCAACAAGGCTGCAATCCACTTGCCTCTTCTTCCTTCCAGATCGGCCTGCACTAAAACATCTTTTACAGTAGCATTAGGAACATAGGCCAAAACGTGAGAATGTAGAATATACACCCGGAAATCTTTCAATGCCTTCACAAGTGCAAGGGCTTGCTTCTCAATGATGTTATACTTTAAAGTTGCGTCTCTTATAGCTCTGTTGAAAAATGCAATGGGTCTTTCATGAATCTCTCTTCTGCAATAATACCACCGCCATAGTATGCTCTGGAGCAAATGAAAACAATATGAAATCCTGAGTGTAGATCGGGCTGACTAGAACTGGTGCTGAGGAAAGAGCCAATTTGACCAAATTGAAATATTTTATAGCCTCTTTCGTCCATTTCACTTGGCTGTCCTTCTTAAGCATGTTTGTCATCTCTCTTAGATGCTCAGCGAGATTGGGTACAAAGCGGCGGAGGAAGTTCATCTTTCCATTGAACGATTGTATCTCCTTTTTATTCTGGGGTAGATCTATTTGCTGAATTTCTTGCACACATGCCGGGTCAATACAGATGCCATCCTTTGAGATAATGTGCCCGAGTAGTTTTCCTTCTTCCATGGCGATCAAGCTCTTCTTTGGATTCAACAACAAGCCATATTTTCAGCACTTTAGGAAGATAGTTTTAAGATGGTACATGTGCTCTTCATCAGATTTAGAAAACACCGTCAAATCGTCCAAATACACCACCAAAAAGACATCCTTCTCATTTGTAAAGGCCAAGTCCATAGCACGTTGAAATGTGGCACCCGCATTCTTCAAACCAAAAGGCATTTTTGCGTAATGAAAGGTTCGCCATGCAGTGGTGAACGCTGTCTTGTCTCAGTCATCCTCATGGACAGAAACTTGGTTATATCCAGAATAACCATCAAGCATTGACATGCGGGATGCTCCCACTACTCATTGAAGTATATGGTCCATTTCGGGCAGTGGATAGTTGTCCTTCAGTGAGACTTTGTTGAGATTTCTGAAATCAATGCATAAGCGAATCTCACCTGTCTTCTTCCTTACGGGCACCAAGTTGGAGATCCAATCTGAAAATCTGATTGGCATAATGATCCCTGATTTGTACAACCTATTGATCTCCTTTTCAATAGATGGCAACAACTTTGGATTTAACCTTCTCAACTTCTGTCTGAATGGTTTTTTATTGGACTTGATGGGTATAGTGTGCTGAATTATATTGGTGTCATATGTCTTTAAGTTGAAATAGTCCCAAGCAAACACATCTGCAAATGAATACATCAGACTGATATATTTGTCCTTGATCTTTAGCGGAAATTCTTTGGACAATTTTACCAATTTAGGATTTGCAGTTGTCTCGATATTGACCTCTTCCACACCCTTCTCTGTTGGCTGCAATGTTGGCTTGCAGGCTACATCATCTTGATCGAAGAGTTCTTCTAGAGGTATCAAGCCTTTGGGAATAATGTTATTTTTCAGCTACAACACGTCCATTTCATTGATCTACATTTCATCTGTACCATTACCTTTTCCATCGTCATTTTCTTCATCAATTGAGGTATCTTTAAACTTGCCTTTGTTTTACAGAAAATCATCAATCTCCTCATCATCTTGGAACACTTGCTAATATCTCTGATTGTCTAGAATGGTTGGACGATGCTTGACATGAATTTCGAATTTGTTACTAGAGTTCATTGGCATCTTCAAACTACTCGTTGCCTTAGCAAGAGCATCAGCAATACTATTTTGTATACGAGGCACACATGTCAAGGTGTATTCCGAAAATAATTTCAAAATGTCTAGGACTGCATTATGGTAGGCCCGCATCATGGGATGCTTTGCTTGATATTCGCCTTTGACCTGCTTGATAACCAATTTGAAGTCACCATATACTGAAATCCTCTTGGCGTTCAACTTTCTTAGAATCTTTAGGCCAGCAATCAGAGCTTCATACTCAACTTCATTATTTGAACACATACTCAACTTCATTATTTGAACACCCAAAAGCCAACTTGTAAGAGCATACCCGTACATTACTAGGGACCTTGTTTGGGGTGGAGAAAGGACTGCGTACCCAAATTCCAATTCCATCGCCATCATTTCCCACTACTCCATCGAAAGCCATGGTCCACAAACCTTCTTCCTCCTCTTGCAAGTGCTGGAAATTTGTTTATTGTGCCTTATCTGCTTACTGTCCATTGCTTTCAGCTGATTGCCCTACGGTGTTCTATTGTTCTTGTTCTTCTTTCTTCAAAACTTCTCTAAAATTTTCTGTGATTTCCGGAATATCATCTGCTTCTACCAACTGACTATCTATACCATTTAAACTATCTGAATACAAAACAAAAGACTCTAAATTTGTATGTACATAGTTAATAGGATGATTTATTCGTTTCTCCTTGCTTGTGATCATGTACTTCATTTTTTGTTCCCGATATAATTTCCTCATTTGTCCAAATACTGGAATCATTTCATAGGAGAAATCTAGGTGTAGTGTCCCTTTTAGTTTCGCTACCCAAGACCTGGAAAGAAGCATGCCAAACCTTGGAGGAATGTCTTCTACCACAACATCCATCAAAACATTCTTCATTGGGAGCTGATCCAAACTCACAACCAAGTCTTTGATGCGACCTATACATCTTACTCTGCTGGAATCAATTGAATAGAGATCATGATATTGCTGGGTGATGTCTAGACCGAGCTTATCCATGATTGCCTTGGGCATGAGATTATGAGAAGCTCTGGAATCGAACATAGCATTATGTAACACAAAATCATGCAACCTTAAACTGATGTAAAAAGGTGGCACATCGCTATCAGGAGACTCAACATTTGATGCTGGCCCAAAAATCATTTCAGGTTGATCATATTCAACATTCACCATGTCGGACATTTGGTCCAAATTCAACATTTTAGATACTTGTCCTTTATAACTGTTGTTCTTCAATATTTCAGTCAAGGGGATGGATATTTTAGCTTGGAAATCTCATTCTCTAAATTGAAAGGGGAATATTTTCTATCTCTTTGACTGGGATTTCTTTCCTATCGTTTTCTTTCAATGCAACTTGCTGATGTGATAGTTCTGCTGATGTTGATTTGCTGCTCTCTGGATCAACCGCCTCTTTTCCTTTCCTTTGTGTAACTGCTGGATCATTCTTTGATGTTTCAACATCCTTCCTTTTCTGAATGGGTCTAACCGGCACATCTCTATTTCTAAGTGAATATCACTGCTGTTGGGTGGACATAGCATTCATGTAGCCTCTTTGGTATTCATCTGATTGCTCCTCCAAGACGGTGTCGCTTGCTAGAATGAAATCTCCATCTTTGTGTGCAGCTGAATTCTCTGCATACTCCTCCTCTTCAGTGAGATAAGTAGGAAAATCGTCAGGAGTAAAGATATGATTTTCTTCGCCTATTACATTCCCATCTTCATCTGATTCTGGTCCATGCACAAAATTTTGCTGCAAAGGTATCTGTACTGGTTGTTGTGCAATCGGCTCTTGAGCTCACTGATCTCTCCGTCTTATTCTATACTATGGTTGTTTCTGGCCACGGTAGTTAGGATTTCTAACTTGTGGCTCCGGTTTGTCAAGTTTCACTCTTTCAAGCATCTGCTCTACCTTCCGAAGTAGTTGATCTACCGAGGAAGATTCTTCCTTTGCAGTGACCTTCTTTTCTACCTTTGCTCTAGCTCTCTTGGTCTGTAGATTTGCTTCAACACTGACCGCTATCTTCTGCATGTCTTCCATTGTGGACGGTTCTCTTTCTCTCAACTGATAAGCCATGTCAACGTCAAAACCATCCAGGAACTTCAACATGGCTAGTCCCATAAGTGGCCTTAGATTATCTGGAATCTCATTATAAACTGTATTGAATCTAGTGCAATAATCTTGGACCGACTCACTAGCGTTTCTTTTGATTTGATCATATTCGGCCAGAATTTGAAGAGGATTCTTCTTCACTTCCCAGCGGTTCAAAATTTGTCTTTGTAAGTCAGCCAAGGTAGCAATACGAGTAGTCGGCAAACATCTGAACCATTTTCTCACCTCTCCTGCAAATGTCTGTACAAAAAGTCTCATCGCTACATTCTCTGCATCGATCTCATGCAGTTCATAGAAGTCTGCCATTCTGTCCACATGTTGCTGAGTGGTAATGCCATTAGGAGTGCCATCAAAAAATGGGATTTTTCTTTGGTAATCAACGGACATATCATCTAAAACTTGAGGCAAAATGAGAGGTGCAAAACGGGCAGCCATCACTCTTGGTGGATTTGTCGTCGGAGGTGTTGGTGGAGTGTGCACAATTTTTAAGGGGCTACAAATTGGAAATTGAAGCTGAGCTACTATTTAGTTATCAATAGACCGATTATCCCTTTCTGTCTCCAAGTCTACAAGAAACTGTGGATTGTAGACAGTAGAGTCAACCGCTCTTTCAGACTTGGTTTCAAACAACGATAATTCAAACTGCTCATCCAACTCTAGCTCTTCAATATACTCAAAAATGTCTGGGCATGAATGGGATTTGAGCACGGGCGATATAGAGCTTTCTTGATGATGAATTCTTGAAATCAAATTGGGATTTTCGTAGATGTGAGAAGGGTCGGGATTTGGATTAGCTCTGGTGTATCTTCGAGAAGCCAGCGTGCTATTGGGAAAAATCAAAGGACACAACCAACTTTACTTAGCTTATCAAATCCTAAACTTATCATCCGAAAGCTTAGAATTATTAAGAAGCAAGGGGATTGATTTGCTCCCAAGCGGAGTTTCCACCATGTTAGCACCTAAATCCGCCTTAGGTTGAAGGAAGGCAAAATTCAGGGTAACCACAAACCACGCTCAGTCTGGTAGCTAGCCCTACCAGAACAGGAGAGGGCTCTCTCCGAGTCACACTCAGTGAATAGATAAATGAAATGGCCT
>APFE030870253.1:199526-210539 GCA_000404065.3 Pinus taeda | reverse complement strand
ACAAACCACGCTCAGTCTGGTAGCTAGCCCTACCAGAACAGGAGAGGGCTCTCTCCGAGTCACACTCAGTGAATAGATAAATGAAATGGCCTGAGATGACTTACATGAACTATTTATCTTAGGCTAGTAAGTGAATATGAATACAAGAAGTGATTTTTATGAATGACTGTGTTTCTGGGATGGTATGGGACCAATGGACCTCAATGAACAGAGAACTTAACACAAAGGCACGGATTATTTCGTGAGGCAAGGTAGGCGGAAAGCCTAACAATTTAGTTTAATATAGTGCGGAATGGAGAGATTGATTAAGAGGGTGAAAAGGGCATGGACAACATGAATCATTTTCAACAGAAGAAGAACACTGAACATGAAATTTTCCCACAGGCAGAGCAATAAAATTGAATTCTACCTTATCTAACTTAGAAAATTTCAATGGAAATGAATATGAAATGAATTATGAAACATAACAAAATACATATGAAACATAAGAGACACATTTTCTACACTCACAACCACATGAATCTCATGAAACAGAGCCACTGCCTTTCATTAATCCTCTGTCAAAATATACAATGCAGAAACAGAGTTTCTTTCCCACAGTCTCCCAAAAGTTACAAGCGAACCAACCCTTTGCAAATATTTTGCATACAATATATAAAATGTGCCATGAAGAGATAGAACGCCCAAGGTTTGGGGAGTTACTTGAATCATTACAAAATGGAGGTGGAAAGCCAACCATTAGCTATAGGTGCAGTGTTACAAATATGACAAATGGATTGGGTGAATGTTTGCCTTCCTTTTCCACTTGGATAGAGGCCAATCTGGAGTTAAAATTCTTTAAATTCCACCTTATGTGATGAAAAAGTGAAGTGTAGATGAGCGGGCCCACTTTGGAGAAGTCACGAATCGAAATTTTGCGAAACAGAGGTAAATTGGGCCTTTTTTCCTTAATGCGCCGCACCAATTTGGAGCCTATTTTGAGGCACTTGCAGGAGTACAAAATATTCCCAAGTGTGTTTGTTGGAAATCCTATCCTATCTACTTTCCATCCCAAGTGGAATTTTTGAATTTGGTACTCATTTTCCCCTCCAAATCTTCATTCTCCCAAGACTGCTTCCTGTGTGTCAAAATAGGGGCAGAGAGGCCATTTTTTGGGTTGGAGACTCAAATCATGCCCAAATTTCTTGCCCAAGCACTAGTATTCATGATTTTGCATGCTGAATCTAATAATGCAAGCCATTTTTCGTTTGGAACTCCCAATCCTACGCGCCGCGCCAGTGGCGTGGCGTGGCGCGGCGCGGCACACAGGGAGAAAAAACTTGTGTTTTGACCAAAACATTTCCATGTGACCAAAATTGTCCCAAATTTCTTGAAATTTGGGCTGGCGGTTCTCTAAGAGGCACTATTCGGGGCCACAAAAGTCTCAACCAAGATTTGAAGCCGATCTTGCTCTTTTGCCTCTTTTGCCTCTTTTGTTGCTTTGCTCAATTTTGACTTCAAGCTTCTTATCCGGGCCTTTGCACTCATGTTCCATGCCCTGTAATGATAAACCATCCTCCTCAGTATGGTTTTGTCTCTATTGGCCTTCTCCAGTAGTCTCTCCAGGTGGATATTGATCCGCTCTAGCCAGGACTCATAGTCATTGTTGATCTCTTGCTCCAAGGTAGTGAGCTTGATCCTTCTTTGCTGGGCAGCTTGTCGATTCTCAGGGATGTTTTGCAGCTCCATGATCTCATGTTCGTCCTCAAGCTACTTGTTTCCCTACTCCAAATACTTAATGGTCCATTTGGCCCTCTCGACATTAAGTGACAAGTCTTGGATCTCCGTGTTCTGCTCATGAATGGTCATCCTGAGTTTGGCATTCTCCACCTCTGCATCATCATCCTGAATGAGGATGAAGTCGGCCTCTTGTTCACCTGATGGCCCCTCATCATGCATGGGCCTCTTGCCCTTGTCTTGTACCTATGTAGTCGATGCCGGAAGCGAGGCCCCTTCCACCCTGGGTGGAGATAACACTCACTTTGCTGCTGCAAACAAGTGCCTACTTCCTCTCTGATATGTCACGAATACTGGCATAGTCGTGGTCTCATGGTGCTCATACTGATGAGAAGGACCACCTATCTCATGCTCTGGCTCTGATAGTGCCGGTGATGAGCTGAAGAGGTCACGGGAGATGAAGTCCTCCCAAGTAATACCCTACAATCCCAACTCATGATCCACAAAAATCCGGATAAGAGCAAAATGATACACACTGTTAAGCTGTTGCTGAGGGGTGTTATGCTGCATGAAGGTGTTCATCCTCTCTATGTTCCTGCAAATGAAAAATGGGAGGTTCATCATCCTCACCCTGGTAAAGTGCATGAGAAACCTGATGTGATAGGTATATAGTCGAGAGAACCTCCCCTCACAGCTGAAGTACTTTGATCAATTTCATGAGTGGAGCATACTCATCTTTCAAATATCTGAATGAGAAGACTCTTGTGAGCTGACTCAAGAATCTGGCCTTAATGTAAGGCTCATAGTGTTGCCTATCCACCTTCTTCTTCTTATGCCACTGTTCTCCAACATTTGGTATGCCTGTTGCCACTGAGATAGTTTCGGGTGTCAATGTGAAGGTGACCCCGACCAAGATTGATTGACCTCCATGTAGGTGAAGCACAAAAAGACGGGCCAACTCATGATGAACTCTAACATTTTCCACCCTTTGAAAAAATTCAAAACATGCTAGGTGCTGGAAACATGACATGGCAAGAGAGCATGCTTATAATTCAGTGAGGGTAGTGGGCGCATCCCTAACATGTTTGCCACTCTTGTGATGTCTCCTGGGAGCCTGCTCTTCCGAGGATGAGTCACTTTGTGTTTCCGTCTCATACTCTGATGAATGCTGTGATGCCATGACTGCTGTGTGAACTGTACTTAGGCTGCCCTTTGATGATGGTGTGAAGTTGGGTGCTCTTGTGATATCTGTCACCAAGGGGAACAATGAAACAAAAGGGAGTATTAGGAGGGGAGCAATGTGATGGGAATAGGGGTTATGGGGAGAAATTTGTTTAGGGATATGTAGGGGGTTTGGGTATTTGATAGGGTAGGGTTTTGGGGTGTTATGTTAACAAATAAGAGGAGGGGAAAGGGAATAGGGTTTGGTAGTGTTTTAGGGTAGGGATAGTAGGAAAAATGAGAAAGGGAGGATAGGGAAAAATGGTAGGTGAGGGAAAAATGGTGGGTGAAAATTGAACCTTGACCTCAATACCACAATTATGCAACCCTAGCCACCATGGTTTTTGGCGTTTTCTTGTGGTTGATTTTATGAGTTTTGTTGCATTCAAACATCACCATAAACCAACATATCATTTATAAACTTTTATGAACAAGTCATGTCATAGAGCCTACCTGTCAATTTGATGGGCTTCACAAAAAAATTGAAGTGATTTTGCACTGTTTTGGCCCTTTGTGGGTGTGCGCCGTGTGCCAAACCCAGTGAATCGCACCCTGGATGTGCACCACGCCCGTTGAAAACTTGAACTGAGGGTTGGCTCTATGTGCGCTGCGCCCTTTGTGTGTGCCGCGCCCCTGTGTATATGCGCTGCACCTTGAAAACTGCCTCAAAACTTACTTCAAACACGCACGATGCACTCCTAATCACTTTGCAATGTCTCCCAATGAATTTGATTTACATAATGCCTCTGATTTTGGTGAAAACTTGTATATAAAGACTTGGAAGTGATGGGTGAAATTTTTGCTTCTTCAAAAACCGATTTTTCTAATGTATGTTTTGACACTTTTTCACTGACTTTAAAACACACTGATTTTCACTTTCCCTTTGAAATTTTAGCTCAAATGATGAAATTTTCGGCACTCTTTGCAGGGCTTGCATGACAAGACATTTGGCCATGGAAACCATGCCTGCACCTGAAGAAATCAAATGACGAATTTTTTGAAAATTTTATCACAAATGACACTATTTGACTTTTCTTGAAGAGTCGAAGTCTATCCACATGACAATGAAACTCCGTGAATCATAACTGTGTAAAGGCCTCACTCTGGCCTGCATGGCTTTGGTTGAAGACCAAATTGATTAATTCCTAGACCTAATGATCGAAAATGACTTTTGTCCATTAAAGGACCAGATCTTGATTGTCATGGACTTTGGTGATTATTGAAAAAATACCTGAGCCAACAGGAGCCAGACATGAGGGGAAATGACTAGCATGACCTTTTCTGTCAGATTATGGCATGACCCTAGCAGAATGCAGCTTAGTGGATGGAGTGGGACACCTAAAAATGAAATGCATAAAGAGTTTTGATCTCTGACGGAGGACTAACCAGACCGACTCTAACACTTGGTACGAGCAACCCCTTTGTTTGGTAATGAGAAAGGAGGGAAATAAGTAAAAGGAGTAATAAATGACTCCTCTAAGAATGGAGGTACCTCATGATCAAGAAATGTTGGAAGAGAAAAATCATCAGGAGAATTTGATTCAAATTGTTTAATCAAGGAGACTAAAACCAAACACTAAAACTTTTCACTGATGAAATCCCAATCAACATCTTCTTCAAAAAATTCATAGCGAAGGTGAAGAAAAATATCAAGAAAACTCTCTAATGATTCAATGAGTTTCATTCTAAGCTGATTGATGCTTTTATATACATATTTATAATCGTACATGTCAAAAGCTTGACAAATCTCCTTAACAAGTTGCTCAACTGAATGAATAGAAGCAACTGGTAATGTATGCCATCAAATATTAACACAACCTTCAAGTGTGAGGGTAAACAATTTAGTCTGAGCATCATTACAATGTATTCCATTAGGAAGGAAAAATTGGATGAATAAAAACATATTACCAAGCACGGTTGATGGAACCTTTCCATCAAAATTGAGATGTGATAAGTTATGGATGATTTATGTGGGGATTGTAGGATTTTATCTATTCAAAAAAAATCATGGTATTATGATTTGGGAACGATCCATTTTAAGATGAAGATTCAAAATAGACTCAATAGGCTTAGCTTGTCATTTGGCCCTGCTTCAGCACCACTTGTTGACGGTGCTGGAAGTCTGCTATCATAAGGGCTATCCATGGTATGAAGTCCCAACGAGACCTCACACCATTTGTTGTAGGAGCCCCATCTAGATAATAGTACTAATCACCATAATTTAGAGGTATGCCTGGGATTCAATAAACAATATAAGAGAGTATGCACATAACCTTTGAAATAAGCAATTTGACAATGTGAGGCATAAAAATGTAACATATATAAGGTACTTTCATGGAAGGGAAAGAAATAGTGAACCTCTAGAAGGAAAGTAATACTGCTATCCCAAAAGACACACAGAAGCATACGGATAATCATTGATTAACCTGCAAAGTAGTTCACAACATAACAACAATCATACTAAAACAAATACCAACGGACATTCAACAATATGCATACCAAAGCTAACGAAATAGTCTATTTTCAATAGTATGTAGAAACACAAACATAAACCACAAACAATGAAAGAATAATATTACACTCATTCACGACATATGCATGAAATCATGTCATCTCTAAGAGATTTGAATATTAAGTGGAAGTTCCAAGATACACAATTACAATGATGCAACACTAGCACCAATAGTGGAACATTGAGATACCACTTGCTCCTCCAAAGAATGATTTTCTTTCCTACACCTAACTAGAGAAGCCAATGTGAATAGTCATTTTCTTGAGCTATGAGGGTTTATTTATAACAAATGAGGTGACTCTCCACCTCCCTTGTGACTCTTGAGATCCCTCATGAAACTTGAGTTTCTATGTGACTTTTAAAATTATTTTGTGACCTTTTTACTTCCACACATTTTGTATTTTCTCATTTTTTGGAAATACAACATTACATTCCACAAATTATGGATAAATAGATGGACAACATAAGGCTTTTGTAGCGACACTTTGAGAATCCATGATTTGACGATTGTAACATAATACTTCATTGTATCAATCCCAAGCTCTTTTGTTTTCTACTAAGTCTTCAACTCTTCATGATTGATCTAAAAATTTATTCACCTTCACCCTCCAAAGGGTCTAGATAAGTGTTGGAACCATTTAAGTGAACATGTGTTTCCATCTCTCTATAGTGGTCCAAGATCCCTTTACTCCTATGTGATATCATATTTTTATTATCTCCATGAGTGTCTTCTTGAATTAGATCCAAGCTTTCATTTTTTTTTAGTATATTGTTGTTATTGTAGTATATTAATTTTTGTTGTGGTAAGTATATGAGGTGACCAATTTTTTCACTTTCCTTGCTATGATACCATACTATAACATACCCAACTATTTGACTAAGTGAAATTAACATTCTATAAAGCTGACATTAGTTTTCCTCACTATTTTTTTATTGTATAATTAATGCATGTGGGCATAACATTACAAGCTCATGCAAATATAATTAAATATTTTGGTAGAAAATAACACCAAAGTTGTACTATGGGTGCAACTCAAATGGTGATCGAAGTGATGTGAAGATGTGTAAACTAAGAGATTGAAGGTTTAATCCCTTGGTCATGACCGAGTCTATGGAGAGAAGGCCAGGTCATAGGTCCCCAGAGTTATAGTGGTAGCGACGAGAATCCATCTTGTGTCATGCAAGTACGAGACTAACCCAGTTGCTGATTCCTCCAGATTAAAAAAAAAAAAAAAAAACATACACTAAAGTTACACATGCAAGCTTGCAAACAACACTAAACAAACTAGAAACCATTTCAATTTATCACACAAACATCATTAAATAATTACAATCACAAATAACCAAGAAGTTGTCTTTCTAGAAATTCAATCACCTGCTAGATGCAAGGACATTTAACCTAATCATAAGCTCTTTATTGTGATTAGTCTCTCTACAAAAAACCCACCCTTGACCTGGAGCTATGCATCCTTAAGGACAAAATTACCTATGGTTGGTTGTAACTCTCTCACACAACCCAATTCTCAAAATTCTTAATCTATAAACTCTTATAAATATACTAATTCACAAATTCCCTACCAACTTACACAACCCAATGGATGGAATCCCTTTCTCTGCTAAGTAGTCCTTTAGTCTATTGCACTTTTTCTCAAAGCTCTAGTACAAATTGGCTAAGAAATATCTCTAATAGGGACTTCAAGGATTGTCAGTTATAATTAAGTTTCTCAATGATAATTATTACCCATATACATAGCCATAACTGAGAGCTTTTTGGCTCCTATGGCTATCCCAATGTTGGAAACGTAACTAGTTTGGGTCTTTATAATTGTTGTTGTACTCATTTCAATATGTATCTTATGTAACAAATAAAAGAAGAAAAAAAATGTTATTATTATAAAGCATGAGTTCCATGCTCATTATTGATGGTCTTCTAGGTAAAATCATGTTCTTCATGCTTCTAGGGTTTGTTAGGTCATAGGATTTATTGTCATGAGTAAAAGAAGTCAACAACATGTTTATAAGACCCTTATAGGAAAAATGTAATTGGAAAAATAGTATTTTTTAAGTCTAGAAAGTCTTGGAAACTCCAAAAGTACAAGTTGGCCCTGGTAGCTTCAAGTCGGCCTAAAAGAGGGAATTCGACCCCTTAGAAAGGCTATATAAAGGAGCAGTTTGAATTCATTTGGCACTCACTCACCAAGAACTTTGATCACAGAAGAAGAAGTTAAATATTTAGTTGGAAAATAAGAGAAAAGAAGAGTGAAGGCGTAAGGGACAAGAAGAATCCAAGAAGGAAGAAAAATCTCAGTTTTTGGGCACTATCTCTCTCATATGTGCAAAATTCTAGGGTTTCTGGTGCTGTTGGAAGAGTACTAATCTTGAACTCGTTGACCTTGGGAGAAGCTGACTTTCTCTAGGAAGGTCGTAGGAGGCATTTGGACTATGGTTTTTGCAGCAGCTACAAGGTCGAAATTACAGGGTTGAAATTGTAAGACGAGTTACAGTATTGAATCTAGTATATCAAAGTTGCATTTTGAAGCCATTAGGGGAATTTTGAGGTCTAAAATGGACCTCTTAAGTAAATTATAGAATAATAGTGGAAATAATAAAATAATATTAGATTAAATCATCAAATTTTAGAGGGAAAAAAGAAAACTATTTTTTCAACTTGTATTTTCAACTTATCTCGCTATGGGTTTACTCAAATTTCGAGCGGGAAAATTTTCTGGATGCATAATTTGATTATTCATTGAAGGAGTACCAATGTTGCATACTTTCGATGAACCCTACTACAGAAAAAATGAGAAATACATGAAAAACATGATTGCAATCACGTTTTTCTCATGTATTTCTCATTTTTCGTGTAGAAGGGTCCATCGAAAGTATGAAATATGGGTACTCCTTGGATGAGGAATTAAATTTTGCATCCAAGATTACTCCCAACCTTATGGAGATAAGTTGAAAAACTAGTTTTATTATTTTACTATTTTTTAATCTTACTACTTTTTTACCCAAAAAATGGTGAATCATCCTCCATGGTTGACATCATCATCATGAATCCTATTTGTTCTTATAAAGTTTATTTTGGTTGTACATTTTTCTTAGGAGGGCTATTTTATACCTCAAAATTTCTCTCTTGTGGTTGGTGAAGAAAAAATGAAGGACTTGTTATAGGGCTGACTTGGTACTTTGAGAAGGACTTTGTCTAGGGTTTGGGTCTTTGTGTCTCATTTTTGAAGTAGATTCTATAAGAAGAGAAGAGTTTATCAAGTTTTTCCCTTGGAGGGGTTTGACCCTGTGTTAGCCTCCTGCTGTAGCAGGTTACTCATATTTCATGATTGACATTTTTACAGGCCAAATATGTCATACTTTGCATGCTGCAGTGTTCCATATTTGCTTAAACAGTCTCCAAGTGAAGAAGGCTACTCAGAGTTCATTTAATTGCCTTCCAAATTTTTGAGAAGTTATCTCGGTATCGCCAATTTTCAGTTAAAGGGAGGTCCAAACAGCTTAATCTTGGTCTCCCTAGGTTTAAATTTCCTATTTTAGAATATAGGAGAATGTAAATCTATCCAAACAGTTTAATCTTGGCAGATTCTTAGATAGGTAGAGAAGCAGAGGAGCCCAACAATTTAATCTGGGCCCTCGGATGAAATAAGGGTAGTCTGTAGATAGGAAAGCATGAAAAGAAAAAATGGAATGATGGGTTTGCAAGTCTAAGTGCACCCAAATCACAAGAAGAAAAAATGTCAGGTAAGTAGGCTGGGTAGGTAGTTTAGAGGTTGCTGAATCTTAATTGCTGATCAGTCCCAAATTTCCAGGTGTCATCTTTACTCAGGACATAATCAGCAAGCAGTTCTATGCGAAGAACTCAAAAGAGGTATAACTAACTCCCCTTCCCCACTTTCCCCCAATCATTAACTAACTTCCCCAAAAGAGGTCAAGATCTGCTTGATACCTGTTAAGTTTCATCATTTTCATAGCATTTGCTTGGGTAAAGATCTGCTTTACTCTAAGTTGTTCCATACTTTCTCCGAAGAATGGTTCTATCCCCTTGTAACAGCCTAAGGTCTCCTAAACTTAGCGCTTTCTTATCATCTCCATATTAACCACTAACATTATTATTTAGCTCCCTATATTTTCCCATCCCCCTACTAATATTATGTAAATCATCCCCTATGTAAATATCCCTCCCCCCTGGATGAAAAATACCCATAAGTACCCCCGGGAATTGGTCAGTTTACCTGAAACTTAGCAAGAACCCTCATGCCGCCCTTTCAAACCATCTTTCAAATATAATGGACTCCTTCCAGAGTATAAGATCCCTCTGAGGTGATCGGACCCCTTCCGAAACCTCAAATACCTTTCGCACCGACTTACTTACTCCTTCCGATCGCAACAAACCCCTTGCTGACTTCCTTAACACTCTGCAGACCCTTGAAAGCCAGATCGCATCGCAAGATCGCAGTTTCCTCTCCATGCAAGTTTTGACCCATCCGTCACCACCCGACGTGATATCGCGATATCGACGATCGGCGGTCGCAAGCACCAAATGTCCAATTAAACCACCCTTCCATTCCCTGCCGATGCGATATTGTGATCGCATCGGAGAATTTCATCACATCGCCTTCAGTATCAACACCTCGCCATGTCACTTCTGTACCAGGGACCCACCGCATGCTGACGTCAGCAGCCACAAAGCCGAAAATTCGCGTAGGAAGAGAAATCGCACTTCGGAGCTCCAGAACAAGAAACAAAGGCAGTTTTCGATGCGCGATTAGCGCGAAGCGCTAATCACGCATCACTATGAGAAATAGGCCATTTCAGGGAATCTTGGGGGAATCTTTTGATTCCTTGGCCCGTTGTGCGCCGAAAAACCCGAAATCGCCCGTTCGTGCCAAATTGATCCGGTTTAAAGACAGCAGAAGATCGATGACAGAGTTTAAAGTGGATCAGATCAAATCATCAGGTATCAAGCATGTCAAAGAGTATCAGTAGGCAGCGGAAGCCATCAATGTAACGACAAAGAGTATCAGTGAAAATCTTGAGCAGCGGCCCGAAGCAGGAGAACATTTAATACCTTCCAGCTGAGTCAAAGAAAGAGGGTGAAGCCACTCAAAGCCCTCAAATCATAATCATTGCACATTTAACTCGCACCAGAGCAGAACTACAGTTCCCAAAGCAAAATCATTCCAACAACACTGCATCAAGCCTCCAAGGGCCACATTGTAGTCTTTTCTGATTCAGCTGCCCCTAGCGCAGCCAAAAGGATTTACCTGCATTTAATTCAAGCAACACTTAGATTTTTGAAGAGTTTTTCTAGCAGACCTGTCTAGGTCAATTGTAATGAATGTCTTTCCGATATTTTGCTTATATATACCACCCTGAACAATGTAGTCGGGGTTGGTTGGTGGTAGTAGGTTGGTTAGTTTGCTTCCCAACAATTTCTCTGAGTAGAGACCCCCACTGTAACTGTCATATTTTCTATAATCAAAGATTGTTGAAAGCATGGATTGCGAAACTACTTGATGTGTTCAATTGGCCAAGGAATGATTACGGAATTC
>APFE030870253.1:160652-199506 GCA_000404065.3 Pinus taeda | reverse complement strand
TCCTGTGCTTCTACATGATTCAATAAGTGTTCCTCTCCTCTGTTAATTTTTATTTTTTTTACCACCATCCCGCCTTCTAAATTGCAGGAAAAAAGAATAGCTTAAGATTTGTGTCACTACACCTTAAGTTCAATTTCTGCATTTTTCGATGTTTTCTTCAGAAATAGATATGAGCATGTATACTTAAATGATCTTGTTTACGTTGTTTCTTTCACATATGAATTAATATTTAGGAATTCTTAACTGCTCCTGGATCCCATTCATCCATTTCTCCTCTTTTTCAGCATGATGAAATGATTCTCCTTTGCCTTTCATCCCTGGTTTTCATTCCATCCTTTCAGTAGATTGATAATTGTATCCTATGTGGCTATCCCGCTCCATAATCCCCTTGTGACCAAGAAAACGCAATAGCAAGCCTCAACCCATGACTCCACGCCCAATTGTTCGAAACTTATCACACCTTACCTTGCCTCTCTGCTTGAGAATCCTACCTTCCATCCAATCACAAACAAAACACCCTTGAGCCAAAAGCTAGCCTAAAATCATCAACAAAGTTGAATCATTAAAGATAGAGCCCTCTCTGATTGCAGGTGGGCTAGAACCTGCAATCCAAAGATTGGTTTGTGGTTACCTCGGCCGTATCCCTATAAGGAGCCTAGGGACAACCTGAGTGATAACACCCTGGATGAGAGCCTAATTTTTGTGTCCTCTATTATTACTATTTCATTCTTGACATTTGATTGATAAACATATCTAACTAAAGCATTGAAGAAGTTTAACTAAAGTTCACAAGTAAATATTAAGGTTAAGGAAAATTAGGATTAATAAGTTTCCATTTTGAATTTTCCAACATGGTATCAGAGCTTAGGTGAACAAGAAGGCAATTGAAAACATTATCTTGTGGACACAAAGAAGGGTTTTCTTGTCAAGGGGAATCATTTATGGAAGAGAAAAAGTAGAAGACCTGTTAATCTAGAAGGAGGGTTTCTACATTGAAGAAGATCAAGACCACAACAAGCTCTCATCTAAGGAAGGCTTGGGAGGAAGACTACAAGAAATGTTGTCACTTGAGAATTGAAAGACATCCTTGAAGGAAGCATCTAAATGATCTTAGCATCATTCATCACTCTTGAAAGATATTTTTGGAAGAATCATAGGAAACATATTTCAAGGACATTATTGAAGTCTCTTCAAAGGTATTGAAGGCATCAAGAAAGGTTGAAGAAATCATTAGGAAAAAGGAAAATCTTTGGTTATCAAGGATCATATTATTACTCAATGTTTGAATCTGCAAGTCATATGGGTTTTTTCTGCAAGGACAACAATAAGCTCATTGGATTATCAAATTACCTAGCATGGAAGAAAAGGATTGACCTGACGCTTATCGAACATGAGGTAATGGAGTATGTTTCTAGTGAGATCATTGAACATAGCAAAGACAAGACACAAGATCTAGCAAAGTATAAGAAAGGGGAGGTAAGGGCTCAAAGGATCATAGTTGAATCCATTAAGGATCCTCTTGTTCCATTTGTTGTAAATTTGAAAACTTCCAAGGCTATGTATGGAAAACTAGTGAACTGGTACTCTGTAAGTACATTAGGACATAGGATGTCTTTGCAGAATAAGATATATAAAATTAAGAACTCAAAGTATGAGGACATGACATCCTTTCTCATGAAAATATCTAAATTAATAGACCATTTGTAGGGGCTTGAATAATCAATTTTTGATTTGGAAATGACCATCTGTGTACTAAATGCATTGCCACCAGAATGGAGCAGCTTTGCAACAAGCATCTACTATGAGAAAGACTCAACTCCTTTTGATGAGTTGTGGGCTCAATGCATTTTGGAAGAATCTAGGATCAAGGTCAAGGATGACATTGGATTCGATGAGTATTCTCAAGCCTTTCTAGCTCAAGTTAAGAAGCCGAAGAAGGGTAAGTTTGGAAAGTCCAGGAAGAAATATATGTCCAAGGTTCAATGCTTTAAGTTCAATGTGTTTGTACACTTTAAGAGGGACTTCCCAAGCCAACAGAACAAAAAAAGAAAGGAAAGAAGTGAAGCTCATGTAGCTGAGGCAATGTGAGAACCAAAGAAGAAGCCGAAGAATGAAGATGTGAAGGATATTTACTATTGAAGAAGAATACCGTTTGTTAGGTTTTGTGGGGGGGTTAATCTTTCCTTTAGAATAAAAACATGTGGTAGTAGCATATGTAAAGTCTACTTGGTTATGTTGCTTTGTAGTAATCATCTAGTATTTGAAAGTGGATAGATAAACCATTTTTCATATTGTTCATCTAGGTATTATCTAACATTATGTTAGAAGTGGCCATCTTGCTTAGATGGATCACCATGATCCTATAAAAACCATTATTTTAAAGGTTCTTGGGAGAAGCATTATGACAAGGTTAGTTCACATTCCATGTAATGTGGAAATAATACTGTTAAAGGGATGAAGGGATGTAATGAGTCAGGATACAAGTACATTATGAGACATATAACTAGATGATGGAATGAGAAGGATATGAATATAAATTGAAAGTGATTCTTGGATAAGATTCATTTGAGTAGAATATTGTAACATGATTAATATGATTATATGATGTTTAAAGAAAATAAGTTGACTTACTTAAGGAAAAATAAAGGACTAAGGCTTTCTCTAGAATATATAAAATAATGATTAAGATCTAGTATAATATTTATAAGAAAAAATTGTAACTTGGTAATCAAGTTCGATTCTTGGGAATTGTAATGAATGAAGTAATATTCAAGTGGAGATGGACTATGAGGATGTTGATGCTTGGATGAGAAGGTCATCATGGCAAGGTAAGTCTAATTTTAATTATTGTTGGTTATTTGGTCAACATATTATTTTTGCTACCTAGAAGAATGTTGCAGGGATAGATGATGGAAATTGAGGCAAGTTCAACTATATGGATGGAAATGTATGAAGAATGTTGAGGGAAGCTCAATATCTGGTACCTAACAACTATGAAGTCAAGATGTGCCCATCTTGGGATTGAAAGGCAGTAGCGCAAGAAGATAATCTAAAGGTCACAGAAGATCACTTTCGTGAGGAAGCTATGATCAACTTGAAGTTTGGAAATGATCAATGCAATTTATTCATCTATGATTTCGAAAATTAAAGTGATGAGCAAGAGAGATGACTTGGATCTTGTCACAAAAATTGAAGAGTGGAGATGGCTCCATGATACCTTGGAAGGAAGCAGGCTCGATACGATGAGATGTGAAGGAAAGAGGGAGCCATGAAAATATGGATAACTAGTAGCTGATACTCTTATGAAGAAAATTTTGAAAGCTTGTGGATATGACTCTCCAATTAGAAAGGAAGTCAAGTATCTCCTCTAGATTTGAGAGAGAGTAAAGGAGTCCCCTTGAAAGGAGCAAGGATCTATTCCAAAATAAAAAGGGAATAGGGATATCCTCTCTAACTGAGAGGGAGTGATGTTGGACATCACATGTGCATTCTCTTCTTCAAGTGATGAAGAGAGAATGATGGAGGATTGGATAAACATTTGTGGTTTCCTTTAGGATATAGAATCTAAGAGAGGAAAGGTACCGACACTCTTCGAGGATGAGATAGGTATCTAAGAGAAGAGTGGTTGAAGATGACAAATATTCTTTGAGGGCTCAGGAATGAAGATCCAAGATAAGAATAGTCCTAAAAAGACATACCTTGTGAACATCAGAATGGGGTATGTGCCTTGTAGAGGTAGTGTGGTGTCACGCATAAAGTCTACAAGCATAATTGTCTCAAATAAAGTTGAACTTGTCAAGATAGGCCTAAGTGACAATTATGATGATATTAATGATGCTTATAGTTTGGATTATCTATCCAAATACTCTTATGAGAACTCTTTAGTTTGAGAATGATGTTGTTTTGGTTGTACAATTATTAATACCTCCCTAGTTAAGAGGGAGTGTTGGAAATGTAACTAGTTTTGGTCTTCATAATTATTGTTGTACTCATTTCAATATGTATCTTATGTAACAAACAAAAGAAGAAAAGAAAAATATGTCATTATAAAGCATGGGTTTCATGCTCATTATTGATGGTCTTCTAGGTAAAAGCATGTTCTTCATGCTTCTAGGGTTTGTTAGGTCATACAATTTATTGTCATGAGCCATAAAAGTCAACATCATGTTTATAAGACCCTTCCAGGCAAAATGTAATTGGAAAAATAATTAATTTTGAGTCTAGAAATTCCTGGAAACTCCAAAATTACAAGTCAGCCTAAAGGAGGGAATTCGACCACTTGGAAAGGCTATATAAAGGAGTAGTTCAACCTCATTTGTCACTCACTCACCAATAAGTTCGATGACAGAAGAAGAAGTTAGATATTTAGCTGGGATACAAGAGAAAAGAAGAGTGAAGGCTTAAGGGACAAGAAGAATCCAAGAAAAGAACAAAATCTTTGTTTTTAGGCACTATCTTTCTCACATGTGCGCAGTTCTAGGGTTTTTGGTGATGCAAAGGAAGGTCGAAATTGCAAGTCTGATTTGTAGGAGGATGAAGTGTAATATCTTTTAGCTAAAAGGAAGAGTACTAATCTTGACCTCGTTGACCTTGGGAGGATCTGTCTTGCTCTAGGAAGGTTTGAGGAGGTAGATGGATTAGGGTTTTTGTAGTAGCTACAAGGCTGAAATTATAGGGTCAAAGTTGTAGGTTGAATCGCAGTATTCAAGTTGGCATATCGAAGTTGTAGTTTGAAGCTAATCGGTGCAGAAATAAGGACTTGTTGGAGGGTTGACTTGGTACTTGGAGAAGGACTTGGTCTTTCCTGGTTTGGGTCTTTGTGTTTCATTTTTGAAGTAGATTCTATAAGAAGAGAAGAGTTTTTGGGTTTTCCCCTCGAACGGATTTAGCTCTAGCTGAGAGCCTAATTTCCATGCTCTCTATTATTACTATTTCATTCTTGATATTTGTTTGATGAAAATATCGAACTAAAGAACTAAATAATATTAACTAAAGTTCACAAGCAAATATTAAGGTTAAGGAAAATTGTAATTAATAATCTTCCATTTTGAATTTTCCAATGCAACTCTTCTTCCCCTCAATTTGCACATCCAAAGGTTTTGGATCCCCTTCTCTATCATGCAATCCCTCAGAGTATCCCACTTTTATTTAGGGCTCAAACACAAACTAATCAAGAAATATGACTATTGGGATTTTAGGAATTCTTAATGCTAATTATGTTTACTCAATAACAATAATTTCCTTTGCACATAGGTATAATTTTAACAAAGTTTCATGATCATCACTTCCATAATTCTATTATAGCAATACTCTAGCTGCTTAGGATCAAAGATACGAATTCCAAGGAAGAATGAACATGAATCCCCTTTGCATGCCGAAACATATTTGCATGCTACTCATAAATCATGTACCTTCATAAGAATTACATATTCTTCTCTGGACCACTAATTCCAATGTCAAAAGACTTGGGAAAACATAAAGAAAAATTTTTATAATGTCAAAGTCATTTGGGCTTATCAATAAAATAATATTATGTTTAATTTACTCCTTGATCCCTCTTTCCATCCATTCTTATGAGTCATAGACCCACATTCCTTTTCAATTATCCTTCTACATTGTGTGACATATTTTTACTATCGTTTCATTTAGTTTTTAGCCATTCATTTTGTACACATATTCATTACTAGTCCAAAATTCAAAAACAAGGTATTACATTTATTATTGTTTTATTGAAGTATTATATCTCAAGTGATTTCTTTTTATCCCACTATAACTAATTATATTACACACATGGAAGATATGCATATTATACATCTCTTTCACTTGCATTGTAAGAAGAGTGCAAATCACTATATTTCATTTATGTGATGGGATGCATGTTGCCAACATGTGTTTGTATGTAAGGGTATTCAGTGGGATAAAGTTTATGCAGAATGTACCGTTTTCACTATGTTTTCTAGTGAATTTGAATTGAAATATAGTGGAAAATCATTGTAACCCCCTAGATTCATGGTATGCCCATGATGCTCCACCACTATAGGGTTTTAGGCATCTTTGAAATTATTTGTGACCTTCTATGGTGTGTTTCCGACTGGATTGATGAGGATGCAATGGATATATTTTGGCATATTCCAACGAGGGGTTGCTAATAAAAGGAAATGTTTTGGATACACAAATGAAATGCACAAGGGTATTTGGTTGATGTTTTTTTTCAAGTACATCTTTCTTGAGAAGAAAGGTGACCAAAATTATATCTATCAACTAGGCAGCCCAAAGTTCTATAAAATTTTTATGAAATTGATGCAGGAACAAAAATCTCTACCCCAATTTTGTATCAGTGACACTAGTATCCATCCCTTTACTATTTGGTCTATAATATTATTTGATTTTCATGTCCTTTCCTCACTGTTCCCACACACAACAAACAATTACAATTATTCTTACAATGATGTTTGGCTTACAAAAAAAGTTGGGGGGGGGGGGGGGGGGGGAGTAGTGCTTCATTTTTGTTACAATATATGTACTACCAAATAGAAGCCATGAATTATTCCTTGTGCTTACCTACATTTCTTGCAACTCCACCTTGACTCACGAAAGTTGCACCTGTACCTGTACATAAACACTAATATTCATTAATCACCTTTAATTTGATATATATATCTCCTGAACATCACTTTAATAAAAGCCTAGTTCTTCTCGCCACTGGCTTCCAAATTTAGAATAACTCCAACTTGTACTCTCCTCAAGTCCATTGGTTTTTAGTATTACATTAAAATGTTGATAAAAGGGTGTGCTTCAACAAATTAACCACCGATTTATGAAACTCATTAGTGTCTTGATACATTGATACTCCATGTCCACTAGAGAATCTCTTTAATTTTAGGTTGATTTTACCTCTTAGAATGTAGATATTTATTCTCTTAGCATTCTTAGCTCCTACTACCAATTTTCCACTTATTTCATTTTACATTACCCATTCCTTTTTCCCCATCTTCCTCAATTTCAATTGATTCCAAAGATAATTTGTTATTCTTACTTGGAAGTTATTCCAATTCTTGTTGCTTTTTTAGGTGTCTACAAGAAAAATCAATTCACTTGTCACATGGTTGAAGTACTTATGAGATTCTCTACTTGAGTGGAACTTTTTCTTATTTCTTCAAATAATATTGCTCCTTCATTTTATGAAAATATTGGTATCAAGAACACAATGTTGTCATTTCTAACTCTAAAACTTTACTTACAATGATTCCATGCTTTGATTTCTAATCAATGATACTTATTACTATTATTGATAACAATAAATTCATTTATGATATCACAAAAATCCTCACATCATGAGTTATACCACCTCTTAGATGTGGCTCTAAGTTTTGAATTATCTTGCTTCTTAATTTTCATACCATCTAATCTATTATTGATTTAGCATCGCCATTGATTTGCAATGTCAAGCCATTGGGATAAAATTACTCTCAATTTGCTCCAATATTAAGCACATTTCCTCTGTTTATTTGAGCACTATACTAAGTTCCTAGCATAGCCAATCCATAAACAAGGGCTCATAGCCTACTAACTTCATTAATGCAAATCCTTTGCACAATTTACTTCTATTCTTTGTTCTTCATTGTTTACATAGGTCTTTGTCTTCAATAATGGCTATAAGGCCTTAGTTTGTGGAATAGTTGAGTGTGAACTACACATTAATAACTATCCAAGATTATTTATTAGGATTCTTTGTCTTCATTGAAACTTGTAGCTAACAATCTACCTTACAATTTATCTCTATCAAACTCTGTGTAGGATAGCTTATGAGGCTTCTATGCTCAATTGAAAATTTGAGTGCAACTTCTCCTTCAATCTTTTATATTAACATTTATTCAAGAGATATGGAAGGATGGTTTTATCGTTAGATTTGCAATCTCAATTTTAAAACCAACAACTCAATAGTTATCAATATGTTTAGTACAAATGTAAACATCTCTTCCCTTCCTTCTTTATCATAATATATCTATTAATTTTGTAGCAATATACATTTGAAGTATTATATGTAATCACTATTAGTGTGAGGTGAAGTATGGTGCTCAAGTAAAGAAAAAATGGAGATAACGAAATGGTCAAATGCTTAACTTAAGAAAGAATCTCCTGAATTCCAATGGATTGATATGACAACCTTATGATTAGGTGGATGAAGTGTGCAATGCTTAGCCCATGTTGGTTCACTCCATAAGATATAACAACTGATTGGGCACTATGCCTCAAAAACCTGCTTAAGTGATACTCCCATCAATGAACAAAGTGTATCTTTCTAGTTCCAATAATGTGTAGAATGAATTTACCAACATATCACTTTAATGCATATAAATGACATTAATCAAGGAATATACAACTATGTTGTTGTCATGCAATTATTTGACAACACTTTGATGAGACATTGCTATAAGCCAAATTGACTCTATACTCACATAAGTTTTAATGGGAAATATGTAATTTTCAAAAGTAATTGTATATAAGAACAACAATATCACCATAAAACTTGTCTAAAAAAAAATTTCTAGAGAGGAACAAAATATTAAATGAGAGAATTATTATCAACAAAAAAAACAACATATATGCATGTAGTGTTTACCTTGGGAAAATCCCAATACCATGGAAAAACCCAGTTAATGGAATTCCATTAGATCTCTTGGCCAAACCCAACCAAGTTGGCTAAGTGAGCCTTCACCACTCACATCCCCTTGCCCCTTGTAATAGAGTCTTCACCTAGCCTTTTAAAGGCTTCATTACATGAATTCCATAGGAAAAAAACCATGGGTACTCAAAGCCGTGTCCCCAACACCACTACCATTTGACCCAATCAACTTTGACTCTTTTCTCGAGACAAATTTATCTAAAAATCCCCCCTTAGACCTTGAATTGGGGTTTCCTTTATGAAATCTGACCAAATTGGCCAAGTGATTCAACACTGCTTACCTCCAACCCCTATCCCCCTCTCAATGTTTATACCCAAGATATCCAATTCCCCCCCTAATACCTAGGTTTAACACCAAAATTTATTGACAATTTCCTAGGGGTATGCATGGCTTACCACGTCTTACAATAATATGCCCATTTACTTGCAATTTACAATTTTTACTCCAGTATATTTTTGTTGTTGTTGTTGTTCCTCCAACATTCATGCTACCATCTTCTCGATCCTGATTCTCTCCCACCTAGATCCAATGTATGATTTTCATATCTATGAGACATACTAGTGCCATCTCAAAGATTCACCCTGTTGTCGCACAAAGTGTCTAGGCACCGTGACAACGCTTAGAGTAAGGGTTGTCACTCTCGATATTTACTCACTCCTAGGCAAGTCAAGGGGGGTATTCCCTAAAGTAAATGGATGAGGATAGCTTGTGAAAACATGCTCTAGGAGATTTTAATGATGGACAACTTAATGAAAGTAAACAAATCTTGATTAACTTAGATGGAAAATTAAACTCTAATGTAGCTAAGACATGAACAAAAAATAGAAATGATTACAGACTAGTGCCTTTTATATTCAATCAACCATAGATAAAGTAAAACAAGTTATCCAGAACAGTTTACAAATATGTGACGAATAATGAAAATCATGAATAATCAATATAAATGCCCAAAACTATATCACGCAAGATATTCCAGATTTAAGATGATTATCATTAATGACCAAGATCAAGAATTAATTAATTTTCTCCTTCAGTCAATATAACTTAAAACATTTATCGTACTTTGACCATAGGAAAATCATAAAAATGCATTTAATGACCAAATAACACTAAGGAACTTTAGGTTTAATTTTTTAAATTATTCCTTAGGAACTTAATTTGATGTGAAAAATAAGGAGAACAGATCAAAGGGTTAAAAAATTGAAATTTTTAATGGGCCATAGGCCACATTAAAATTTTTAATATTCAAGTGAAAATCCCTTAATTTGTTTCATTTTTTATTCTCAAATCACCAAAAAATTTAAGGTTTCTAGTTTTTTTTTTTTTTTTTTGGGTAATAAGTTTTTTTAAAGTTTTAGGATTTTTTAAGTTTTCCAAAGAAAAACAATATTAAGAATTTTTTTTTTTTTTTTTGACTTTTAATCTTTAGATTTCTTAGGATTTTATAATTTTAAATGTTTTAGGATTTTTAACTTTTAGGACTTTTTTTTTTAATGATTTGTATATTTTTGAGATTTTAATTTTTGATTATTTTTTTTTTTGGAAGTTTAATGAAACAAATAAAATCAAAGTGAAAATAAAATAATGAAAACTAAGGCCAAAAATAAAAAACGAGACCAAAATGGAACTTTGATTTATTTTTTATCTTTATTTTTTTGTTTAAGTCCTAAGTTAAAATTTTAATGAAACTAAAAATATGTACACCCTAGCTATAAATTAAACAAACAAAAAAAATAGAAATGAAAGCAAATTTAAAGAAAACTAAATCAAACAAAATTGATTTGTTTGTTTTTATTTTTTATTTTGAAACTAAATGATTTTAACTAAAGTCTTAATTAAATCAAATAAAAATGAATGCACTAACCCTAAACCTCTTTTAAAAAAATAATGAAAACAAAGCCAAATGAGAATTAACACACATATACAAATGCAAAATCGAATGTATGCGTTTGTGGTTTTTGCAGCTGCAGGTGGATGTAGAAATGCATGCGGGAGTAGGGAAAAACACTGGAGAATGAAGGCAACAATGGATTGCAAGAGTCGTAGGTAGTGAGAGAGCAAGTATGGAGTAGCAGAGAGACACGGGGATGAGGTTGCGTGGAGGGAAGGCCAAGGGAGAATGTGCAGGTCAGTGGAGGCAGCATATGGAGCAACGACAGAAGAATGTTGGATAGAGGTTGACATTTGGCAGTGGAAATCTGATGGACTACATGGAGGTTTTAGCAAGTTATGGAAGCTGCATGAGGGTTTGGAGCTTGATGGCTATAGACAGAGCAATGGAATGGATGTGTGAGGAGGCTAGGGGCTGGAAGAAAGGTGGGTGAAGATGAAGGTTGAGCGAGAAATGTGGGGATGGGCAGTGATGTTGAAGAGAGCTGCAACGTAGGAGAGGAAAATGCGTAGGTTTGGAGCAGTGCAAGAAAGAGAACTGGGCAGCGAGGGTTTGAGGGATGATGAACAGTGTGAGGAGATAAGGAAAAGCGTATGGCAGCGCTTGGAATGTGATGGCAACTCATAAAAAAAACAATTTCGAAAACTCCCAGAGACCCTAGAAAAAACAAAAAAAAAAAACCAGTAAGAGTAAACCCAGGGCAACAAAAAAAATTTGAAATTTTTTGTTGAAAACCCCAGACAACAAAAAAATGAGGCTTGTAGATTTGTAGTGGTAGCAATATGGCTGTGAGCCCTCTAAAAAAAACAGAAATACACAGTGAAATCCACACATCTGGTCGCAAATCAAAGAAACTGATAAAAAATTGATAGCCCAGAAATGTCTTAAAATTTTCCTGGAAATCTTAATAAAAATGTTAAAATTTTTCTGCTTCATATTTTTCAGTGAAACCCTCAAGAAATTTCCAGGTTTGAAAATAAATAAATTTAAACCTTTGGACTGCAAAATTTCTGAATAATATCCCTGAAAAACAATTTTGATGAACCCCAGAGATCCATATCTTACCCTCTAGGGCCTAGATTTGGTCTCTACACAATTTTCATCTTCAGGTATGTAGCTGCAAGACAACAATAAAACACCCAAACGATATATACAAAAACCAGAAAAACCCAAGTCAGAAAACCAAAAAATAATTACAGATCTATGTACATAAATGGCAGATCTATAAGATCTAGGGAGTGTGAGTCCAACTTCGCTCCTAGATTTGGTAATCTGAGGCTCTCAACAGCTAGATATATTAATTTAGCACAAAAGAAATTAAACTTTTTGAATTTTAAAGGAGGTACTGAGCTCGAAACTCTTCATGCATCACCCATAAAAAAGATCTTCTGATAAGCCCAAGATCAAATCAAGCTGGGCTCTTTAGAAAACATGGATCGGGAGTTGGCTGGTTCAGCCGAGAAAAAACCCAAATGCCCGATGATCTAATAATCAAGGATTTCTTGTAAAACTCAATCTAACCATCAAAATAGAGCAAGAAAATGATAATAAAATTTAGATAAATAGAGATACCTTCTATTATAGTCAAAACCTAAATTATCATTCAAACCCCAGTGACTGAACAAGATACCTATACTCAAATCACTCTTTAGAACGCTGTCATCAATGGCTAAAAAGAAATCTACGCATGAAAATGACACATCTTATAGTATTTCCACAAAGAGTAATACCAACAGAAATTAACCTCAAAGTCTTTCTTTATTGCTCATAAAAAGATTACAAGAGAGTTTTTTGCTTAGTACACGATCAAAAGATTAGATCCCTTTTATTGACTAATGACCTCCTATTTAAAGATAAATCCTCCAACGGCTAGTTTGAGTGATCCTTGTCAGAGCAATCTCGACTGTTTATGAGGATTAAAATTTCTTTTAATCTCATCCGTCTAAATTTTAATTTATTGAGGAAATTCGAATTTTTCAATTAAATGCATTTTACTTAATTCAAAAAATAATTTTTTGAATTAATTCCCTCAAAAATTTGAATTTGGCTTAACCTTAGGGACTAAAGGCTTAAAATTTAGCAAAATAATTAATTTAACTTAGTCCCTGAACCTCTTAAACTTTAATTTTTTAAGGACCAACTCATTTTACCTTTAGAGAATTTAAATTTACATAGGACCAAGAATTAATCAAAATTCTGGCTTAGGATTTTAATTAATTTTGGCCATAAATTTTAATTAGAAATCATATGAGGGGACAAATTATTTTTCTAACCCTCAAGAAACTTTACATCATGATTTTTACATTTTTACATCTCAAGGGGGAAATCCCATTTGAAATAGACCCTCACAGACTACCCATTTCTACGACACAAATATAATCCAATAGACTAAGAAATTTGTATTAAAATAACCTAACCAAATAGTTAGGATTATTCCAAAATCACTTTTACACATACTCGATCTCTAACACTAGGACTCCCCTAAGATCCTAGTGACAAAATCCACTCTGGCTTTGGGGTAAGGGTGAAGGAAAACTTTTCCGACCATCCGAGAATCGATCGGTGAGATAAAAAACCTTCCAGAATGTAGATCATCACCAAAAAATTAGGTTTACATAAGCAATTACATACACGACACAAATTTGCTGGGATTATTTGCAATTTACACATGTATAAAGGGTTTACAATATAACATGATGATCAGGTTGACGATGATAGTTGAATGACACGAACACATCGATCATGCGCTATGGGTTGTTGACATATAGCGGTCAACATCTGGCTCTACTTGGGGACACGTTGCTACAATGGAGGAATGTGAGAATCCAGAATTTGCATCCACGCAACACACAATATAACATAAGTAGCATGCATCCAAGAAATCATCATGTAACGTTAAGCATAAGAAATATATAAGTTCTTCATTTATTAACTAGTCTAATAACATGAAAAACACAAATCTAACTACAAAATGAAATACTGAAATAAGAGGGCATAAGGTTAGAAATACAATACAAAGATGCCCAATGGCATCAAATGCATTCAATGCATTCAATGCATTTTGAGCATTTCCCTATTTTCAGTCAAATCTATCGGTTGTTTCTCGGATGTGCCATGTCCAATTCTACGTACAATAGGACTTTTTCCTATTCAAAAGTCAAGCTGTTCACAACCATCTGATGCATGAAATAGCTTTCTAATTCTTTTTCTGTTGCGCTTTTTCTTTGTGGTAGGCTGCATTCTGCTTTAAAACTCTTAGATGAAGTATGTAAGATATGCAGGACATGTCTTTCTTCATTCTGCATCTTCTCTGTCAAGGATGATGGATCAGTTGCACAAGTATCATGAGTTATAACTTGACCATTTTTTATTTCTTCTTTGACCATGTCATTCTTAGTTAAATCTTCATTAATTGAGTTTGCCTCTTTCTCAGGATATTCGCAACAAGATGGGACTTGTGATTTCCTCTCTTCCAGCCTTTTATGTAATGAACCCATTTCTTTGGTAGGTCTTACTATTAACTTCACTTGATTGAGTTTAGTTTTCATGAATATTTCTTGCAGAGTGACATGATTAGCCTGCATAGCCTTTATTTGATTATGAATAATGGACATTTGATTAGAATTATTAACTTCCATTATTTTTAATCTGTTCTCTATAATATGTATTCCATCTATAAATATGACACATGGTACCTGCTTTTCTTCTATGGCCAATAATCTATTTTGAAAAGATATGTGACCAACTTCCATGTCCATTATAATTTGATTATTCTTTGCTTTCATGCCCATGAAACAATTTTGCATATAGTTTATTTTTTTCTTATGATTTCCTTGTTGATTATTATAATCGAATCTCATGATGGTAATTTCTTCATCCATAGTGGACAAATTATTCTGAATCACACTTATTTCTTCCTGATAACTTGCTTCCATGGTAGTCACTTGATTTGAATGATTGAATTCCATGGTCGTCATCTTTTCCTCTAGGGCTAATAACTTGCTTTGCATATAATTAATTTCCATGTCATGATTAGCTTTCATGGTTTCCATTTCCTTAGCATGCTGACTCTGTATGTCAGTTACGTGATCAGAGCGTTTAATTTTCATGATTTCCATCTCCTTATCACGTTTTTCCAGGTGGGTGTATAAAGTTCTCATATCCTTGACGTAATCAGCTACAAATTTTTCTTAATTAAGTTCCATATTTTTTACCAGCCACATTAGTTCTTCTATAATTTTCTTATCATTTTCCCTTTCATTATCAACATTGATTTGACAACTTGTCCCTATTTCCCCAGTATCATGGATTTGATCTGCAACTATACAAGTGGATGGCACATTCTGATATGGAGAATTGTCTTGAAATATTTCATCGATAGATGGATCCTGTACAAGGTCACTCTCATTCTATTGCATAATTTTAAGGGCATAAGATGAGCTACCTTTATAACCATATCTATCTTATAAAGCATTAGTAAAGAAGCGAAATAATCTTTAGGACAATTATTAAACCAATTCAAAGCATCACCCCCTAAAGAAAAGGCAAATAGATGAATTTTGACATCTTCATGGTCATAATGGGGAGAACTACAATATATGAGCATTGTATGAGTAAACCTGCATAGATGCTTTCTAGCAGTGACTAAATCACCACCTGAGAACAAAGACAATTTGTGCATGGCCACTTTTGGAATATCATGGAGAAAATTAGTAAAATGACACGGGGTAAATGAATCATCCATGATGACTTGCTTGAAGGAATAATGAGAGACCAAACAGATGATAGAGAGAGACCCGTGGTCAAGAAAATCAAGAGATCCACAAGAAGCGAGCTTCTAGTAGAAATTCTTGTAAAAGGATGAAAGAAGTGGAGTCACCACTTGAACATGAATCTAACTCTAGGATCCAAAGGGAAACAACAACCAGATATAAGGGAAGGCTTCTTGTCTGACAAATAATAAATGGAAGAAGTGGAGTCACCACCTAAACAAAAAATGAACTGAAATGTCCAGGTGCTAAAGGTGCAGATGAAACGATTAATGGGATGATGAGAGATAGGGTGATGAAAAGATCAAATGACACCAGTAAATGTTGTTCCGCTTGACAGATTAATGAATGGTGAAAAACTTGAGATGACTAAAACGATGTCGAAGAAACCAAGGACATAAAAAATTCTGTCCCTAGTGGCAATTCCAAGGAGCGTTGACTTTTCCGGCTCGAATGAGAGATGAGAAAGATGAAAGATGAATGTCAAAGAGCCAAGGTCCAATAAATCGGTCCCCAGCAATGACACCAAAAATTTTGGCGTTTCCAGTAAACATGATAAAGATGACATCAAGAGAATGAAGATAAAATGTTGTTGAAGCGCTGAGAATAAAATATCCCTGACAATGGCACCCAAAATGTTGTCACACAGAATGTCTAGGCACCACGACAACGACTTAGATCAGGGGCTATCACCCTGATCCCCAATCTCTCCATTTAAGTTGTCTCCCTACAACATGATAAAGGGGGTAGACCCTATGGAAAAGTGGAATGAAGAAGAACTAGTTGGGAACCAACCAGTTCGGGAGACACAATGAAGCGATCAAGTATTTAATTAATATTTAGCAAGACTTATATGATTTGATTAGATTTTAAACGATTGATACCAGTTCCTTATGGAGTCAACAATCTTGCTAGGGAAATTAAGACCAAGTAATCGATTAGCAACTTTTGCTTCGATGAATGACTATTTTATATGAAATGCAGATCCTCAAACTAATGTGAGATGCAAGAATCTTTGTTAATTTTAATTAAATGCCTATTTAAATGTGAACCCTTCAATCCTTTCTGTGTTGAGTCTGATTTCATGGTAATTGGCAGAGAGAAGATCAGGGGAAGCACACTAAGGTGTGATTAATGATACCTCTCCTGAAATTCTAACATACCTGGTGCCTCCGGCACTACAGAGAAATGTGGCTCTGATGACTACAAGGTCACTGTTTTAAGTACTATTAAACAGGCTTCTCAAGAAAATACAGATGGAGATCTATCTATCTATCGATTGAAAGTTAACTTATATGCAAATGCATCAGAAGATGAGATGAAGTTAGACTTGAGAATGGGAAAACACTTATACTGCAAAAGCCCTCAATTACCCAAATGAAATGCTCGCCTTCTTTTAGATGAAGACTTAGAAAATAAACACTTGAAGATACTATAGTTAAAACACCAACTTATTTCAAATCTTCTTAGTACAATTTAGCTCAAAGGGAACAAAAACAACTTTGCAATTTGATATCAATGTCAACAGATGCTCAAAAAAATACTTAATTTATGAAACAAAGGATATGCATTTTATCACAATTCCATGACAGAGTACTTAATTTTCAGAAATTAATTTTTAGGATAGTAGTAAGAAAAAATTTATGACAACAACAATCTGAAAATGAAAACAGTAATCTATCAATGATATCTTTATGCCAAAAATTTACCGAATTTTTTCCAAACTTGCCCACATGAATTATCAAAATATTTCAGCATATAACAGGCTCAACCACCATAACTTAGAGGTTTTCCTTGGTTGTAATAAAAAATATAAGGGAGTTTTGAAATAAGCAAGTTGACATTGTGAGGCACACAAGTGCAATGTATGTAAGATACCTTCATAGAAGGCAAATAAAGAGTGAGCCTCTAGAAGAAAAGTAATAGTACTATCCTAGAAAATACACACAAGAGCATAGAAATAATCGTTGATTGAATTACAATGTAGTTCACAACAAAAAAGTGATCATAAAAGAAAGTAACGACACACATTCAACAATATGCATACCAAAGCCAAAAAAATAGTTCATTTTCATTATTATGTAGAAACATAAACACACACGACAAAAATTGAATGAATAGTCTTACAATCATTGACAACATATGCATGAAAATGTGCCATCTCCAAGAGCTTTTAATATTAAGTGAAAGTTCCAAGATACACAATTACAATGATGCAACAATAGCCCTAATAATGGAACATTGAGTCACCACTTGCTCCTCAAAAGAATGATATTCTCTCCTATGCCTAATTGGAGAAGCCAAGGTGAAAAGTCTTGTGTTTGAGCTATCAGGGTGCATTTATAACAAATGAGGTGACTCTCTACCTCCCTTGTGACTCTTGAGGTCCATCATGACTCTTGAGATTCCATGTGACTTTTCAAATTCTTTTGTCACCTCTGGACTTCCACACACTTTATATTTTCTCATCTTTTGGAAATAAAAAATTACATTCCACAAATTGTGGTAAAATACATGGACAACAAAAGGATTTTGTAGTGACACTTTGAGAAGCCATGATTTGGAAACTTTAACATAAGAATTCATTATATCAATTCCAAGATATTCTCTTTGCGGCTAAGTCTTCAACTCTTCATGATTTATCTACGAAGTACTTTGCCTTCACCCTCCAAAGGGCTTAGATAAATATTGGAACCTTTTAAGTGAACATGAGTTGCCATCTCTCTATAATGATCCAAGATTCCTTTAATCCTATATGATAGCATCTTTGTCTTATCTCCACAATTTTCTTCTTTGAAATTTCCTTAATGATCTCCTTGAGATCATCTTGTCATGGAAAAATGATATCACATACAAATGAAGTTCACTCATGACAAGAAAACATCAGTCCCATAACTGACTATTCTATTTTTGTTTGCTCACGTAACATGCTGACTATGATGGGACATTACACAAGATCTTGAGAGCAAGGGCTTAGAAATTTCATGGTTGAGCATCACAAGGACCAAGGGATGACCATGCTATCCACTGGAACTGCACAATGCACAATAAGAGAAGGCTCATCAAGGTTCTATGCAGTAGGCATGTCCGGGAGACAGGGGTGATATGCTTGCTCACTGAGGATGCGTAGTGCACAATGCTCAAGGAAGAGGAAGCAAGGATTACATATTTTAGCATTACAAGGACTAATGGATGACGTTAATGTCCATTACAACTAAACAATGCATAGTTGAGGTAAGGAAGGACTAGGCATTCCATAGTAGGTAGATTTAGTTAGTAAGAGTGGCAAGACTAGGCAGTGTAACTTTGCAATGTGTAGTGATTTAGGGGAAGACTCTAGGATTCCACAGTTGAGCACTGCAATGACCTAGACATGGACCTATTGTCCACTAGAACTACACAATGCATGATGAGGGAAGTTCTGATCAAGGGTTAGTGCAGTGAGACAATACAAGCAACAACAGTTTACTGACTATGTTCTGAACGTGATCAATGCACAATAATGGGAGATATCTTCAAGAAAGGCTCAATGTGTAGGTATAGAAGGTAAATATTTCATCATCGAGGCTTGTGAATGCATAGTTCTCATCACCTGGTGGAGGGTTAGTGCTTGTATAACTTGTGCAAGATGAGATGAAAAAGAAGAGCTCCAAAATGGCTAAGTGTGGGATCGGCATAACAAGAGAGAGAAAGACATCCAAACATGTCACAAGTAGAGATCACACACATGTATACCATAAAATAAAAAGTAAACAAATTTAAATTATCCAACACTAACACATATACATTGAAATGACAACAAAGTGACACTTGTTTCTGAGTGTGACAGGTCAAACATAAGTTTGTGACACTTAAATATAAGTTTGTGACACTTAAATACAATTTGTTACACAAGTGTCGACTGCGGTCAAAAGATGCACTATGCCATGGGAGAGTGTCCAATGCATGTTCTTATGATAGATATGATCAACCAGTGCAAGAGAGCTTGATGAAGCTAGCTTTAAAAGCTGTGCCATGATGATCTTAAGATGTGAGAAAAAAAGTGAAAGTGATACATGCAAGAGAGAAAGCGATCTGCGCAAACACAAAGAAAACAAAAGTGACACATGTGAGAACGAAAATAGGAAAAAGAGACACTTGTGAAAGTAGAGCAAGGATAAACAACACCTGTAAGGCTAAAACAAAACAAAAGCAACACTTTTAAAAACAAAAACGATAGTTGGGAAACTCTCTTGAAAGATAGATCATTTACAACCATGAGTGAGAGAATGCTCCTTATACTCCAACAATACGCAGAGCTGAGAAGCGAAAGATGAATATAAGGATGAGCTTTGGATTGAAATCGTTATACATGGAGAGCATATATGCAATTAGGGTTAAGATAGATGAGTGCACTTGGTGCATGTCGAGGAACTAGGATGCAAAAGTGAATTGAATGACTTGAAGAAATATATTCTCACCATCAACAAAGAGTGTGAAAACACCATCTGTGAAGGATGCCCTTACACTATCATTGTCTGCAAATATTGTAAGCTCAGCCTCCTTCTGGATCCATCCTACCTCAAGTCTCTGGTAGGTCTCCTTCCAATACTCACTCCAAGATGTCATAACAAAGGGATGAACATCCAATCACAAGGAAACAAGGGTTTCCTGTACAAAATGGGGGAAGTGCAGAAGGCACAAGGGTCTTCAGACCTGATCAGGGGGAAATCTCAGTATAATAACCTTTCTCTATATTCTCTCCTCCCTTAGGCCTTCCCTTTGGTGTCTTTTTATACCAATTCCAAAGTAGTTTTTAGTTAGGAATTGGTTGGGGACAGTTGAGGCCACGGGCACTAACAGGTGATCAGCAGGTAAAACCCGCGATCTCCGCCCGAAAATAAGGAGTTTTATATTTTTTTAAGTGTTTTAATACATATACGTGGGTTGGGTATGTATGAACCCGCGTATACACGCGTTTAACTCAGGGTAATGTCGCGTACAGGGAATAAAACACTGTTTTTTTAGATTTGGAGCATCACAAACCATAATAGTGAGATTTGGAGCTACAATGTGCATGCTTCTATGATAGCCTATTTAATACAGGAAAATGCATCCTTTTCCCTTTTATCCCATATATAAATTGCATCCTTCTTCACCACCTCATGTATTAGCTTAATAATCTGAGTGTAGTCGGAGATGAAATTGCGGGGGAAATTTTTTTTTCCCAAGAAGAACTGCATGGCCGTTTTGTTCACTGGGAAGGGAATCTGCATGATTTCTTTGACCCTGTCTAGGTCTACCTTAATCCCACTTTTGGAAATAATGCAGCCTAAGATGTTACCCTCAGACACCGCAAAGACACTTTTCTTGGGATTTAAGGATATCTTGCACTTGTGACATCATTCGAAAATTTTCTTTAAGTGGCAGATGTGGTTTGACATCTATTTGGAGAATGTTGTTACGTCATCAAGATATACCACTATGCTTCATCTAGTAAACCCACAGAAAGTGATGCCCATAGTGCATTGAAATGTTACTGTTATGTTGTCAAGATAGACCACTACGCTCCATCCAATAAACACGTGGAAAGCAATGTACATACCACATTGAAATGTTGCACCAGCATTGATTAACCCGAATGGCATTCACCTGAATTCGAATGTACCCCACTTCATGTTGAAGGTGGTCTTAAGTCTGTTAGGCTCTAAAATCAGAACCTGGTTGTATCCTAAGTAATCATCTAGAAAAGAAAACATTTCTAACCTTAATATTGTTTATATTATTTTCTCCATAGATGGCACGAGGTAGTTGTCCTTGTCCAAGGTGCAATTGAGATTTTGGAATTCAACACACAAGCGAATTCCCCCGACTTATTTCTTATTGGGACCAAATTTGAAACCCAAGTTGAGTGTTGCACTTTGTATATTATGTGGGAATCCAACAGTTTCCTTAACGCTTTCTGAAGAAGAGGCTCAAGCATTGGATGTACTTTTCTCAATTTTTGTTGGAATGGCTTGGCCCCTTCTTTTATTGGTATTACATACCGGATGATTCACATGTCATAAGTTTTAATCTCACTGTACATCCACGTAAACAGATCTTGGTACTATTTGAATAAATGGATAAAGGCTTGTCTCTCTTGTGGTGTACAACAACTACCAAGATTGACGTACTTCATATCCTTTTCTGTTCCCAAGTTAATCTACTCGTGGAACTGTCTATTTTAGCATTAAGAGGTCCACAAAAGCGATTATGTAGGTCATCCAGCTTTTCCAGCAATACCACACCCCTTGGGATGAGATTTCTTTTGCTTTCACTAGTTGCATCCTACAATGCCTTCTCATGCTCTTCCTCATCGATTGTTGTGTTTTTGAACACATTAGCATTTTCCATGAAGCACAGTATTTGCTAGTCATCATCAAAAATGCATAAATTAATGATATTATCGAGGATGGATGGCTTATAAATAATTTCAACAGAAAAACCATCCCTAAATGGTGACAACATAGTAGCGAAATTTGTTAAAGCATCCATGGTTGCATTACACATTCTTGGAACATAAATGATATTAAAAGCTTGGAAATGTGAAATCAAACACCATACCTCTTGTTGATAGCTTCTAAGATGAGGTGACACACAATGTATGGTATTGTGTACCGCTCGCATCACAATTTATGAGTCACCTATTGCTTTCAAGATGGCAACATTGAGGTCAATGGCTCTTTGCAAGCCCAAGATGAGTGTTTGCTGGGATGGGATCCCCTAGGGTCAATTTTGGGGCAAAAGCCCAAGTTTTGGGGAAAAGTCACAATTTTTTTTTTTGTATAAAATGTAAAGTATCTGCAAGTTATGGTTGTGGAGTGCATAGATAGTTAAAGTGCCATAAAGGGTTTTACCCTTCTTTTATGTAAGTGGAGTCAGCTTTTGAAGATCCACCCATGGTTTGTGGACCATGGGATTGTATAAATAGGTGTGTCTTACGATGTCTAAGGCAGGAAAAAGAGAGGAAGATGAACGTAATGGGTCGGTAAGAGGAAGAGCATAGAAGTCTTAGAGTAGAAGAAAGTCTCTGTAACTGTTTGTGCAGAGGCCTAGAGTAGAGTCCGCAGCTGAGTACACATACCCCTACAACTAAGTGCGCAGGAAAGTCTTGAGTATGTAAGTAGAACTGAAGTATTAATAAAGAGATTATTCCAGAAATTCCTGTGTTTTGTTTTCGTACTCTGTTTTACATGAATGCGTTTGTATTGTGATAAGTGATGGGTTTATGAAATAATATTGTATTGGTGCACGACTTTACACGATTTGTAGCTCTATATGAGCGTAATGATGCTAACTGTTTCACAAAGATTATCTTGTTGTATGTTGAAGTTATTGAACACTTAAGTTGATGTGAGTAATTACTGGGTTATAAGTCATTGTCAATACGTGTAAGTAGTTGACCCACTTATTCAGGGTCTACAAAAGATAGTGATAGATCCTCATGCAGGTCTAGAGGCCGATTAAAGGGAGTTATATCAATAATCCTTAAAGGTTTATCGACCTACATGAAGGCAGATTCTAGAAATAAAACAAAATTACACTGATCTCTGGGTGCATAAACTTGGTTCTAGCATCCCCCCATACTACTTGGAGTGAGACCTCTATCCACGCTCTACAGATTGATGTCAAAAGGGCCGGTAGTGTAGGGATTTGTTTGGGAAAACTAACTCTAAACCTAGGTCAAGACCCACTAATCCAACAAATGGTCTCAATCGCCTTAATCCCAAATACAAGGAAAAGGTCCACTTGGAGTTGGAAAAGATGCTTGCAGCGGGTATTATTGAACTAGTGGAGGAATCTAATTGGGTGATTCCAATGGTCATTCAGGAAAAGAAGCAAAAGGATAAAATAAGGATTTGTGTAGATCTCAGGAAGTTGAACGATGCTTTCATTCATGATCCTTTTCCAACTCCGTTCACAGATGAAATATTGGATAATGTTGGCAGGTAGGAGGCATATTCATTCATTGAATGGGTTCTTTGGATACCATTAGATAAATATCATGGTAGAAGATAGGAGTAAGACCACCTTTGCGACAAAATGGGGATGTTTCTAGTATATAGTGATGCCTTTCAAACTTAAGAATGCATCGGTAATATTTTTCATGCGTGCTCATTGCGACATTCAAATAGTTCATTCACAAGTTCTTGGAGGTCTATTTCAATGACTGGATAGTGTTTGCGCTAGTTAAGCACCATGTAGATAGTCTGCGCCGGATGTTTGATACATGCCAAAGGTGCTAGATTGCACTAAACCTGAAGAAATGCTTGTTCTATGTCCCTTTCGGAATCTTGTTGGGTCATGTGGTGTGCAGACAAGGATTAATGGTGGACCCTGCTAAAATTGTTGTTATAATCAATTTGGAGGTGCCAAGGAGTGTTCAACAGTTGTGTGCAACACTAGGCCATACTGGATATTATTGGAAGTTCATCAAAAGTTATGCTCAAATTATCATGCCTATGGAAAAATTACTAAAGAAGGATGCTACATTCTGTTGGGTCAAATAATGTCAGCACAGTGTAGATGTACTAAAGGAGAAAATGGTCTCCGTGCCGATACTTATCTTCCTGCACTAGAAGAAGGAGTTCCATGTGCATGTATATACCTCATGTATTGCACTAAGAGTAGTGTTGACACAGGCCGGTGAATGAGAATTGGATCACCCTATAGCGTTTGCGAGCAGGAAGTTGTCTAAGGCTGAAAAGAATTATTCGACGACAAAGCGTGAAGGCTTGGCTATGTTGTATGCACTCCAGAAGTTTAGACATTACCTACTAGGCAGACATTTTAAGATGTACACAAACCATTCTGCATTAAAATATTTAGTCAATAAGCATGCGTTGGAGGGGAAATATGCAGATGGTTGTTGTTATTTTAGGAGTATGATTTCGAAGTAATTGTGAAGCCAATAAGGTTTAATGTGGGCCTATACCATCTATCGCACATTGAAACAGGGGAGGATCCAACCAATTTGGAGGAAGGGTTTCCTGACGCATAGCTCTTTGCGGTGCACATAGAAGATAATCACTTTGCAAACATTATCCACCTTTTGACCACATGGATGGCTCCAGATGGATACACCATTCAACAAAAGAAAGAATTGGTGGTAAGTGCAACAAACTTTTCAGTTATTGCAGGCCATTTGTATAGGATGGGTTCGAACAAAATACTTTGACGCTATGAACTTTGAATGACACGGTATCCTCGTTGAAGCTCATGGACAAGCTGTAGGAGGACATTATGCAGGAAAAGAAACAGTGGAGAATATTTTAAGCATTGGGTTGTGGTGGTTGAAGCTGCATAAGGATTCCAAAGCATATTGTATGGCATGTGATGCATGTCATAGGATGGGTAAGTCGTCATAAAGGGACGAGCTGCCTTTGAATCCACAGGTGACATTGTAGCCATTTAAGAAATGGGCAATTGATTTTGTAGGGCCGATTCAACCTCCATGCAAGAAGATGGGCATGCGATATATCATCACCACGACCGAATATTTGACCAGATGGGTAGAGGTATAGCCTGTGAAGGACTGTACCAGGGCAACAACCATGAAATTCCTATTCGACTATGTGTTGATGAGGTTTGGTTGCCAAAAGGTTTTGATGATTTACCACGGTACACATTCTCTCAATGAAGCGATCAGCATGCTAATAGAGGAGTTCCAGGTTTACCATCAAAAGAGTATGCGATAACATCCTTAGGATAATGGAATGGTTGAGGCTTTTAATAAGATATTGGAGAATTCACTGACGAAGGTTTGCAATGCACAGTGGAATGATTGGGACGTGTGTGTACCAGTAGTGTTATGGGCTTACAGAACTACTTGTAATAATCTTACGAGTCAGACACCTTCTAGGTTGGTCTATGTTGTAGAAGTTGTAATGCCTGTGGAATACATTGTGCCTAATCTATGCATAGAGGCTTTCACACGAATGGTAGACCACAAAGCCTTAGAAGAGAGGCTCATGTAGCTAACAGAACTTGATGAAGATAGGTTTTTGGTTGGATTCCATCAATAGGTTCATAAGGGAGTGAAAAAGCTTGGCACAATCGACACATCAAAATCTACACCTTCAATGTAAATGATTTAGTTTTATTATATGACAGTAAGTTTGATAAGTTTCCAGGAAAATTTTAGATGCACTGGTTGGGACCATATGTTATCAAAGAGATTACAGATGGTGGAGCAGTTAATATCACGAAGTTGTATGGAGATCCATTTCTGGGGAAGGTAAATGGAAGCCGATTGAATCCATACACTGACGATCCGACCCAGTGACTACATGACGGTAGAATAGTCTTAGCACTCCAGGAAGTTGCAAGGAGGAACAGGACTATAAACTACATTGCCCAATTTGAAGAGTTACGTGACAAGGGGCTACGCGAAATGAATCATGTCACAGTACCAGAAGAAACGCAAAGGGAGATGTGCTATAGGAGGAGAGACCATGCAACGTAGCCAGAAATTAATCATTACAGACATTGTTCATGATTTGACTGCTAGGAGACGTTAAGAGGAGTGGGGGGGGAGGGGCAGCATTTAAGGCATTTAAAGATGAATTTACTAATGAAATATTGGAAAATCAGCCACTAATTCAGCATTTACAGATGAATTTAAGAGGGAACAGTCGAATTTGAATTCAAATTCGCCTATAAATTTTGCATGGCCATCCAATGGAAAACACTTTGCATCCTTAGAATATGTGTTGTGTTTTCTGGTGCGCATGATTCATGAGTATTTTGAAGCTCTAATCCCAAGCCCTCATTCGACAAGTTGCCTCAGTTAGATCAAAAACTCATTACTAACATCATGTTAGGACCAGGTCACGCTAAAACCACTAGTAATGGAGGAACTATCACCTCTGAGGGAGTTGCCTCAGAGGTAATGGGCATGGAGGTTCTAGCTACAATGCCTATGACATCGAGGTCACCTAGGCCAAAGCCTACACCGGTGAGGGAGGTCTCCAAAACAAAGAAAGATAAGAAAAAGAAGCTGGTGTCGGTGCACGAGTCACTGAGAAATCATGATGCCACACAGGCCCAGAGGAAGGAAAAACTGAGTGTAAAAGAGAATGGGAAAGTGGTGGATCTGGAGACTAAGGAGGGTGCAGAAGATATAGACATCGCAAGGGTGGATCCTATATCTAAGCTTCCGAAGTATATCCCTCTACGCAAGGGAAAAGTGAAGGTCCCTAAGGACCCAAATGCAAGACAATTCCTCCTCAACACACCCTTGTTACTAGAGAACCTAACCTTCGAAGGTCTGCACTTGGCGCGGATCCTGCATTTGAAGCTAGAAGATTGGGATTTTGCAGACCATGAGAAGTTCCCCCACCTTTCTACAGACACCTACATGAAGAGGGTCTTCTACAAACAATCTTGTGTCACTGCATTAGATCCTATGGAATGGATTAGCGGAGTGAACCAGTCAGGGTTGCTAAACCTTTTGTGGGTGCCCCACTACCATTACTCCATTATTAACTTGATTGTCATTAAGCAGTTTTTGTGCCTGGTGCATGATGGATGCTTGTGGCTGAGCGCGCCAATCCCTATCACCAATATGTCGATCCATTAGATCACGTTGTTGTCACACTTAAGATTGAATCCGACCAAGGGATTTGGCAGAAAGACGATTGAGCGTGACCTCATGGAGAAGATGAAGGACAAGTTTAAGCTTGTGAAGAATCCATGCGGGTATTCTATTACCTCGATCACTTACCCCGCGGTAAAAGTTGCCACGCAGATCCTGGCTAGCAAGTTTATGAGAAAGTGTCATGCGAATGAGTTTTCAGCACCAGTGGTTTCTTTGGTTGCACAGTGTGCGGAGGGCGTGCAGTTCAACTGGGCACGCTACCTATGTAATGATTTCCTTGTAAACTGTAGAGAAGCATGGGCCGAGAGTAAAAAAATCCACTATTCATGATTTTTCCTCTCGATTGTGCTAGTTGCCTAGGATTTTTCAGAGGACATCCAATTTCCTCCCATAGAGAAAGATTTGTCGAAGGCTGCAAAATTTTCATCTTTGTGGGCCATGAAATATGTTGCGCGGGTCATAGAGACCAAAGTATTTTGGGTGTTGATGGAGGCAAGCATTCGCATGGCCATCAACCAGAAGCCGCGGTTGTCACCAACCATGTTTGAATAGCTTTTAGGATACGCGGTGTTCAAAGCTGACTTCCACTGCATATACATCTGGGCGCAAAAGGATCTGGAGAAAAAATGGTTTGACTTACCTTACCTCACTATAGATGATGCTATTGAGGAGGTCATTAAGTGTTGGCCAACAAATTTTCATTCTCCTTCTGATCTGGCCACAGGCACCAGCAAGTCCACGAAGAAGAAGAAGAAGGACACAACCAAATAGAAGGTTCAGTAATTGGCTAAGAAATGAAGGAAAAAGACTGAGGAGAAGACCCAAGTGGAAATTGGAACGTGTTTCGAAGAATTAGGAAGAACAAGAAGAGCATGGCTCCAAGTGGAGTGATAAGTCTCCTTCGCCCCAAACAAAGGAGGAGGAGCAGTCAGAGCATGGTGGCGGTGGTCAAGATGAGTAGAGCACTCCCTTTCGAGTGAAGCGTTACATGGAGTAGGAAAAGGAAGGATCATGGAAGAAAACAAAAGCCACCAAGCCATCACTCGACCCAATTACTTTGACTAACAGTGACCTAGATGAAATAGGTGATAAGGTGTGGGATACCACTATAGAATTGCTACAGTAATTCAATCAGCAACAAGAGTAGGCACTTAGTGTAATTCATAAGCATCTACACAAGTGACAGATCTAGGAAAATAGGATCTAGGTCGAGGTAGGGAAAATTAGCGCTGCATCAACAATTTTGGCATGGGGACCACTTAAGCAGCCGAGATGTTTCAGTCACTAGGTCTCTGGGAAGACGCACTTCCAAATGGATCTTTGAGCACAGAGGTGGTCATTGATAAGGATATTGTCAGCACTTTGAAGAAAATCAGCCTCAACCTAGCAGCACTCCCCAATGAATTTCTTCAAATGTTGCAAGCAGGTGTGATAGCGGAGGTTAAAGATCGCAAGTAGCACGCACTGAGCCTAATAAGCGAGTATATGGTAAAAAACGAACAGATGTTTGTTGAGAAGTCTGAGGCACTAGAGGCAAAGAAGAAATTTCAGGCGCAAAACACCTAGCTTGTAGCCGTAGTGGCAGAATCCTGCAGAATAGTTCCCGAACTACATATACCTGAGGAAGCATTGTTGGAGGCAAAGAATAGAAAGCTGGTTACAGGTGTGTGCAATGCCAAGATAGAATTAGCTAGAGTTCAGTTTGATGTAAACTTGAAGATCATTGAATTAGACTTGAATTTGCAGCCTTCAACTTCACCAGAGGTTAGGGAGCAACGCGAAGCCACTGTGAAGGATGGAGTCACGACAGTAGACCCCTGTAACTGAGTGCACATGAAAGTCTTGAGCCTGTAAGTAGAATTGAAGTATTAATAAATAGATTATCCTAGAAATTCTTGTGTTTTGTCTACTTACTCTTTTTACAAGAATGTGTTGATATTGTGATAAATGATGGTTTTATGAAATAATATTGTATTGATGTGCGACTTTACACGATTTGTAGCATTATATGAACGCAATTGATGCTAACTATTTACGCGAAGATTATCTTGTTGTATGTTGAAGTTATTGAACACTTAAGCTGATCTACGTAATTATTAGGTTATAAGTCATCTTTGATACGCGTAAGTAGTTGATCCACCTATTCAGGGTTTGCAAAATATAGTCATAGATCTTCACGGAGATCTAGAGGCCAATTAAAGGGATTTATATCGATAAGCCTTAAAGTCTTATCGATCTGCGTGAAGGCAGATTCAAGACATAAAACGAAATTACATTGATCTATGGGTGTGGAAACTTGGTTCTAGCATCCCCCCATACTGCTTCGGGTGAGACTTTAGTGCACGCTCCATGGATTGATATCGAAAGGGCCGGTAGTGTATCAATTGTTTTGGCAAAACTAACTCTAAACCTGGGTCAGGACCCATTGAGCCAAAAATGATTCATATTTTGCAGTGTCATTCATGCACTCAAATTCCAAGCGGCTACAGATCAAATTTTTTCACTGTAATGGGTTTATTAAAATGCAACCAGCTCCAAAGCCCTCCTACATTTTCGAACCATCAAAGTACAAGGTCCACATATCACATGTAAAAGGACTAGGAACTACACTAGTACTATCATTACTATTACTAATTGAGCAAATGTCATTTTAACCAGTTGGACTAGGAAGGATGTCCAACTATGTATCTAGTGGGACTGGGGATGGCTATGCAAGATGACATCCCAGTTGGGTTTCAAGGAATCAATTTCCAAAGGTAATTTTTGCGAAATCCACTGGTTCATTTTGTCCATTCAAGGGAGTGATAGTATGTTTCATGTATCTTTCGGAATTCACCTAGATCTGATTATTTCTACGCTTATACTGAAGCCATAAATGTGACCAGTTCGTAGCAAAGTACCCTTGTAGCTTGTTTTAACTATCTCTACTCAACAACACTCCATATTTTTCTGGCATGTCCACAATCACTATGTTGCTACATTGGTGGACTCACTTATCAGATGATAAATGGATGATCACATCTCTGAGTTCACCGATTGCATGGACGTGAGTATTGACTAGCTGAATAATTTGTGCATATGTTTTGTCCCATTTTATTTTAATTATCTTGGCAACATATAATGGAATTACATTCATTGATGCACCTAAATCAACCAAGAAATTGTGTACATTGAAATTGAAGGTTTCAAAAGTTAATAGAAAAGGTGGGTAGAGTGTATTTGCATCCATTGTTAAAGAATTAAGTACAGATTTGAGGGAACCAGAAGACATACCAGATCCCTTATCAGAAGAACCATCATTACCTATGTTGGATTACCCACGTGCATATAAGAGGATGTCCCGCTAGCTCGTGAACTTTTTTAGTTCAAACATTTAAATGTTTGCACAAACCTTCTTCATGTTGTCAATTATGTTGTAATCTATAGCGGGAATGATGGTTGAAGTGTCTGGGGACATGGCTTGGTTTGTGACTTTTAGAATGTTGATCTTATTCTTATTACTTACAAAATAAATTTTCATTGTAGTTGGGTAACTAGACTTTCTCTAAGTGTTATCTATCGAGTTGAAGGGTATACTAATCTTTACTAACAATTTTTCTTTGATTTTCTGCATCATCAACTCTGGTGTAATAGTTAGCCCCTAGCTTCTCAAATCATATCGATTGGTCTGCTTTTGGGTTAGGCCATCACTCGGAGGTTGCTTGTAGGTAGTACTCTTTTGGGTTGTGAGTATGTAATTGAACATGTTTACTGTGTGCCCCACACTCGTAGTCTCTTTGGTTGCAGCAACTTCTAGCTTTTATTCTGTAGGCTTAGTATGCTCCTCAACTATTACTGCATCAACAAGATGTGTAGTAAGAATTCTCATGGCCTGATTCCACTATCGGCATGTTTTCTCGAAATGATATTCCTAATGATACGAATAGTATTTATTTGTGCCCATGTTCTCAATATTCAATACAACATTGGAGATTTATGAAAACTTTGTGGGTTGGTTGTTTCTACTGTCAAAATTTGGAGTCCTTCTAAATAGGTTGAACTTAGGAGGCATGCTTCTCACATTGCTCTCGCTTGACCTTTTCTTCAATTCTACCAACTCATTTGATAGAGTCTTCACAGTACGGGTAAAGCTTTCAAGATCAATGGATTCTTTCTCTTTGGCCTTACTTATAGAGCTTGAGACCTTTTACCCATGTCCTTGGAGTCTTTAGTTGGTTCATCATCTAAAATGACTCCAATCACACGCAAGTCCCTTTCAAACGCGATTTCCTATTCAAAAAAATTGGTCATTTTTTGTTTCGTAGTTCTATTTACAAACTACGAAATGTTGGTTTGCAAGGCAAAAGTATAATAATCGATGGTGATGGAGTCATGAGGTTTAGTGTTTTTTGAGAACTTGTTCAAAATATGGTTAAACCTCTGATTGAAATCTTTTACTTTTTCCTTTTGCTCCATCTTGAGACTGCCCAACTCTTTCAATAACATGGTGGGGGTCTTGTTATCAGCAAATTTCTCAAGGAAATTTTTTTTAAACCCACTTCAGTTTTGAATGGAATTTGAAGGAAGAATTTGATACCACATAGCTACTCTATCATCTAAGGTACATTCAAACAGTCTACATGTAACATCAACATGGCGTACCTCAAGTGTTTCCAGATGTAGGTAGAAGTTGTCCAGATGGTACTCTACCTTTACTGCTCTATCAGAGTCATACTTCGTTAGGAGATTTTCTGGATTCCTTGGCATCTTGTGTAACATACCCAGTAGTGCAGGTGGGCCCAGAGACATCCAATATAGACCTTTTTCTACCATGTCCTCTTCAATGTCTTCCATTTCTTCTTCAAAATTTGATTGGTCTTATTCTTCTTATTCTTCGCCAAACCCATGGAAAGTATCCCTTGAGAGCACTATGTTATAACCATCACCATCATTGAAGGTTGGAGATTTTTTTGGTTTTTTTGTGGTTTCTTTAAAGTCTTCTAACTCTTCAAGGGTGGCGAGAACCAAATCTTCAACTGTTGAAACCACTATCCCAGTAGGGTTGGTTTGGTTATTCTTTGGAAAATATTGAAGAGTTTCTATTCCAGGTATCAGTCCAATAGCTCTCACAAAATTTTGGGAAGGATGGCCCAGAGATGTTCGTATGTAAGTTTATAAGGTTGTGTAGTCTCGGGCTGAGAATAGTTACTAACTTTAGGAATGCGCGCAGGGGATTTGTTGGCAATATTATTGCCTCGACCAGACGAATTAATATTGGGGTTAGTGGGGTTATCAACCATAAAAATCTGGTCTCCCTCCTTCCAGCGCCAAAAATGTTGACGATTCTAGACCTGCCAACATTCTGTAGAATTTCCTGTAGATTCACAAGCTCATGCAATTTACTAAATCACAGGACAAGAATCTACTTCTACATTTAACCAGTGGAAGCCAATAGATCAATAAAAATAATATGAACAAGAAGAAGACAAATCAATGGCACATAGCACAATAAGTTTTCTTGGGGAAATCCACAGCTCAAAACCCTACCTATCTATATTGCATTAAATCATAATTATGAGTGAAGATACAAAGATTTTTCTCGCAACAACAATTCCACACAAGTATGCTCAAATCTGCCTCACAAGCCTACTCTTATCCAACACTTAGCCATTTTCCACTGCCTACCAAGCCCCTATTTCCTTACACAATTCCTGAGAGGAATAGCCCATATTCAATTGGGAAATCCTTGCTCCATAACTGCGCAATCCAAAACTAGGTCCTCAACTGATTGAATGCACCATCTGTACAACTCGGAAAATTATAAAACTGATAGTACATTACCCCCACACTCTAGCCTCCATTGGATCTTCCTCTAAACTGAAATGCATGAGTTTCTCATGAGTGAATCTTTAGTTAGATGGAGTAGCACTGAGGATGCGCCAGTGAACTAACTCACTACTAGACTTCTACTAGTTCCACAAACAATTAGAACTAGTTTAACTGTCATAACTCAGTCAAACTAAGATATCTAATTACAACTCAAATAAACTCAATCTGGTCCCCTAAAACTTAGGGATCACACTTACATGACTCCAGATAGACTTCCAACTCGAAATTCCTAAGATAACTAAGTCAAATTAACTTAGTTTAACTATTACAAGTTGCTATGAGAAAAGAATTACAATTTAATTCAAGGACAAATTAAATTGGAATTTCTAGATGTTATTTTTAACATTTCTTGTTGTTATTTTCAACACTCCCTCTCAACAATAAAGGAATTAAACTCTATCCCAATCCTCAACCTTTGGAATTTTCTACACACAACACTTCCATCTAGTGTTGCTGATACAACGACTCCTAAAACTAGGGAAAAAAAACATCCAACCTGAATCTGTATGATGCTTCTATCATCAAAGTCTTTGACTGTTATTGCCTCTATTAATTTAAAACTCTACACTTCTTTTGACTCTTCTTTTTTGCAGTGTTGTCAACTCTTCTCTGCACTCTTCAGTGTCTGACTACTCCAGCCTCTGTCACTCTGACCTTTGACTACATTAACCGCCACTGACTCCTCCTACTGCTATGTATTTTGGGCTCTCATAGCAAGGTACGATCCATGAGACAAAACCTCTTAATGGACCTTGTTAGGATTCCAAGAAACTCTCCCAGGTTGTAGCTCGGAGATGCCTGGTAACATATAAATTCAACTTATTGTTGCAATGGATGAATGGAAGGAATGATGCTTTTCCAAGCCAGATAACCACTTCTACTTTGTTTCACTCTAGACATGCATGAACACCCCTAGACTACAAGGCTTTAGACCACCAAATACTCATAGTTTAGAGATTGGGTGAATACGGAGAAGATTGACCACACCAGCAGATGCACAAGACCATGTGATGGCTAGTTGCAACCATTAAGAAGCCTGTAAATCTATTCTACTAATGCAAAGACATGATGACAACTCCCTAGCATCAGATAGAAAGAAACATGAGTAACCTGTTTAGTGATACATTTGACATTCTAACACAGAGATGAGAAGACAGTCATCTGGTGCTAAACCTAAAAAGATCAAAAGCACAACATATCAGGCACAAGCTTAGAACATAGGAAAATGGAAAGTGAGCAGTTAACAGCAAAAGAAGCTTGTATTAGCTGAAAATGAAGACGAGATGCTGCAAGTGACAAAATATCTACAGTCTCCAGAAGTTGAACCTTACATCAAATTACCAACCACCAACCTTGATTACATCTTGTTTCTGGGTACTTATAGATTTACATTACAGGGCACTTGGGCCGATTAGGCATGGAGGGGTCATAATTGACCACCCACTGCATTTAACTACCTGATGGAGTCTCTAAATGTGTTTCCTTGCTTCAATGGATGAATCTGATCTGTTCAAGCGTTGTGTTGTCCTCTTAAGCAGTTGGAGTGCTCGTACCGATGAAGTTCCATAACTGATGAATGCAGTTATAGGGTCGTGCTCTTTCCTTTTCACCCTTGGCCATGCTATTTGTTAATGATGGTTGTCGGGGGGTGACTGCATCTGTTACTGGCAAGCTGGTCACCTTCCTCCTTCAGGCAAATGGAGTGGTCAAAGGACAAGGACTGCATGGGCAAGTGGACGATAGGGATGAAAGGAAAGGATGGTTGTCAGATCGGGGAAACGGATGACAAATATGGCTCGGCAAAGGATATTGGCCGAAATGGGAGTGGTTTGAATTCAGGTCATTAGATATTAGGCAGCCATATCGAATGGTGATTAGGAGATGGAGCTGTGCAAGAGTTTAATGGGTGGCTGATTTTACCGGTTGGTAAATGGTATTGATCGCACCACCCTTGAGCATAAAGCGGTAAAAGGATGAGGTCGGGTGATACCACTCATCGACCAACACATAGCAGCGGATGAGAGAGAAAAATTTCTCTCATCGCACGCTAACGTTCTATTGAGTGTGCGGTGTGATAAGTGCGAAGGCCGTTGGATATTTTCGGAAGTGATTAGACAGTGGAGGAATGATCACGTAGGTTGCTTTATTGGGTGCGACGGGAGCTGTTGTATTGGTGGGGTGATCAATGGCGGAGATTAAGAAAGGGGTTTATGAGCGCACGGGGTTATATGGATGAGGTTCTATGGTAGGCTTAGGCCTTTGCGCTCAAGGCTTAAAGTGAAAGGGGTTTATGTATGGTTTAGAAGAAAAATAGAGGAAACAGAGGTAAAGGAGAATAAGCGAAGTGAAGGAAGGAAGGTGAAAGTGACCGATGTGGAATCCTTTTGAGCACAACCAAGTAGACTGAGCTTGTCTCTGATCTTAGGAAATCATCGTTATATAGCAGAGCTAACACTGGCTCCTTCTGGGAATGAGATCCTCCCTGTGAGGTCTCAATAACTATAGACCACTGCCTTTCCTACAAACAATATCAGCAACATTCCCTAGTGCTCCATTCGGCATGGATTCTAATTAAGCCTACATTAAAACCTGGTAAAAGTAACATATTTACAACAATAAGGCTTGAATACCTTAAACAACATAAATTTTCAAAAATCACCTGTTAACTAGGCCATCAAAAACTGTCTCTCCTTCCACACTATGAAGCATGAAAGTGTTGTTCCCCTGGATCTGAGTGATGATAAAAGGTCCAGTCCACAGAGCATCAAACTTCCCATGGTTTCCTTTCTTTTCCTTTAGTGCATCCCATTTGAGCACCAAGTCTCCAACCTCAAAACTTTTTATCTTTGCCTTTCTGTCAAAGGCTTCCTTGATCCTCTTTTGATGTGCTGTAGACTTTTCAACCAACTAATCTTTGATTTGATGCACTTCAGCCAGGTCACTAATCCTCCTTGCCATGTTATCTTCCTCATTCTGCTCTTCCTGTAGGAATTTTGCCACAAGGAGGGTCAATTGAATTGGGAATATAGCCTCAATGCCATATACCAACTTGAATGGAGAGTTCCCTATGGATTTCTTGGTAGTCACTATAGAAATTTCACCTGTAGATCAAACTAGTAATGCAATGTACTAAAGCAAAACACATGATCTACTTCTACAAAACATTAAGCGGAAGCATAATCGAATTCATTAGCAACATCTAGTAGAAACATGCATAATTGATCAAGAGAAATAATCACACATAACACAAGATATATCTAGGGGAAAGCACCAGCATAAAACCCCAACTCTGTATTATCAATCAAGTGGAGATCCTCAACAACATACAAAAAGAATCAGCTCAATATCTATCCTACTCTCTCTGTAATTAGAAGATCCTGATGATCGTCAATCAGAAGATGAAAATCATGGACTACGTAGGCCTTAATATATAGGCCACAATTCCTCCAATCTCCTATAATAGATCCTTCTCCATGCAAGGAATACTTACTAGAAATATCCAACCATATGATAGTACATTATCCCACATATGATCTCAATTGGGTCTCTAAAAATACTGACATGCAGCAGTTATCCATGAGTGAATCCTCAGTTATCTAAAATAATAGTTGTCACATGCATGCAAGCATTAACAAACTATATTTTTTTATTTTAAAAACTTGTTAAAATAATCTAACTAGACTTGACTAGTTAGAACTAAGTTAACTGATTCTCTCATTATAGAACTGAACCTTATCTCTTTTAATCAAGGGATAAATTCCTAAATCAAGGGAGAAAATAATTGCATGATCTCACAAAGACTTCAAGTTTAATTCTTCATAATTAATTAACTCATGGAGATTAATTAACTAATATTTTAAACTATTGTTAAGACCAAAATTAATTTTACTTCCTATAGATATACTAGGGACTGCTATAAATACGAAGGGACCCAAAAATGCTATTTTTAGAAATTTCTATTTTTAGCAGTTTCACCTCACCCAATGTGGCCAATGACCTCACTGACCAAACTGTTATTTTTAGACATGCTACTTTTAGTAGGTCTATTTTTAACACATTCTAAATTTAACATTTCTTGTTGCACATTTTTCAACGCTCCCTCTCAACAAGAAAGGCTTTCTCTCAAACCCGATCCTGTAACTTTGGAATGTTCTACATGCAACACATCTACCTGGTCCACTTGCTCCAACAACACTTGGAACAAAAACACTCCCAACTGACCACTCTATTGGGCTAGGAACATACTCTAATGTTGAATCTCTACATGTTGTTGGCAAGTGCTCCCTCTCTGACATCTGTGCTACTGCAACATATCTATGTATCTCGCACCATTGCACACCTCTCTGTGCCACCTAGCACTGTGCAAAACACTTGTTCCTCTCGCATTGTTGCAACCTGCTAGCTATGCGTTGTCCTAGGATTCCCTACACTTTCGCTCTCTCTGCCACTCCATCCTTATCTATCTCTACCCAATCAATCAGTTTCTGCTACTCCACATCGAGGCTCCTGTAGCAAGATCTCATCCAAGAGGTTGGGTACCTCAAGGATCCTGCCCCTCCTCCTTGGGACAATCATTCTATATCGCCCCACCTCCTACCTGGAAGTATGGCTGCATGTGATCCCTCAACCCACCTAGCTTGAATTTTCCCCCTACTAGAGGTCTCTGCATGAGTAGATGTCTATACTTGATCTCCTCTCAGCTTCCCCTGTTGTGGCTGCTCCACAACCTCCTAAAGTGCTGCACCAATCATGGCTCCTCCACAATCGTCTGAGACTTGTTTTGGCTCTGCATGTTGAGAGGTAATATATCCTCCCTCTCAACCACCAAGTCTCCATCAGTTGCCTTGCTGCTCAAGGCTTTGCATGCATCTTGAACCTCAAGAGCATACAAGTTCTTGACCCGTGAACCAATCTACTTCACCTATCTAATGATGATGTGTCTAAGGAAAACCTTTCCCTTACTGAAGACTACATCATAGCCTCTATCTTCCAACATCGCGATCGACACCAAGTTTCTCTTCAGTCCTGGTACCTACTTGACATCGGTCAAGGTAAGGCGAGATCCATGCTCCCTCTAAAAAATAATCATGCCTACACCTGAGACACTATACTTCTCATCATTACCTGTCGCTATGAGATTCTGGAGATCTTTCTCCTCCAAAGTACTGAACAAACTCTTGTCGTTGGTCATGTGGAAAGAAGCTCCACTGTCAAGAAACCAACCACTTCCCACCATGGATGAAACCATGCATGCGAAGAGTGTGAAATCCAACTCAAACTGTGAAGTAGGTGCCTCACCTTCAGATCCTTCCTTGGATCCCTTCTTGGATTTCCTCCGTGGACAATTTTCAGCATAATAGCACACCTCATGACAACAAAAGCATCAAACTTTTGATTTGTCAACCTTCTTCCCATCATTAGAAGAACTGGATTCAGAAAGAGAGACCTTCTCCTTCCCCTTCTTCGCCTTACTTGCTAAGGCATAGTTCTCCTCATCATGTATGGATGAAGAATTGTCTCTGGTGCTCCGTCTGATCTCCTCCTGCATCAAATCCGACCATAGTCATTCCCAATCTAGCAGTTTCTCCCTTCCATTCACCAAGTCCTGGTAGCTATGCCAGCTCTTAGGAAGGCCAAGGAGTGCTAGACTCACCATATCCTCATCTAATGTGACGACCCCTACACTTGCAAGCTCATCCCTGCATGTGATGAGCTTGGTTAGATACATAGAGATCATCTCATCCCTTTCACACTTGATCTTTCAAAGTTTGTCCTTCAGTGCCAACTTCCTCTGATCACTACTATTCTGATATAAATCTTTCAATTTTTTCCACATTGCATGCAAATTCTCCTTCCCATGGAGGCTCGAGACAATGTGATCTTGCACTCCCTCCAAGAGAATTCTCCTAGCTCTAGCCACACACTTCCTCCATTCCACCTGCTCAGTCTTGTCAGTAGGCTTAGGAATTTCTTGATCAATGAAATCCTTAAGGCCATTATCTTCCAAAACTGCCTCCAT